>PVLA01009166.1:0-78829 GCA_004027455.1 Hydrochoerus hydrochaeris
TGTCAAAGGATGTTTCTTTCAGTCCACTGTCCAATTACTAATTTATTTACCATGATTTCCTAATATACAGGAAAGATTACCTCTTTTCTCACTGCCTGGCACACATTCACTTTCCTCAGAAGAGGAAATTTCCACTGTTTCACAACACACATCTTGAGGCACTTCTGCACCTGTCACCAAAAAAGAGGAGGAGGATAGAACATAACAAAGAAAACTGAAAAGTCTAAAAATACTACTCTGCAGCCCTGTTTCAAAACAATAAGAAAATAATGAGTGCTTAAATCTTCAAGTTTACACCATATCTTACACTTATATATTTATCACTTTCATAAACAATACTCCAAATTTATAAGTAAAGAATGAATAGTTTCAGTTGATTTTGAGAAGGCTGAGGTAATCCTTATAAAGCAGACAATCAGAGAAAGTCTATTTTCAATATTTTGTCATTTATAGTGTTTCGCATAACACTTTGTAGGGCATGTCAAAGATATTTCTTTCAGTCCACTGTCCAATTACTAATACATTTATCATGATTTCCTAATATCCAAGACGGATTACCTCTTTGACTCCTGTCTGATGTGCATTCACTTTCATCAGAAGAGGAAATTTCCACGGCTAAAGGAAGACTATCTCGAGACGGCTGTGCACCTGTTAACACAAAGAGGTGGAGACCATGAAAGAACAGAGAAAATCAAAAACAACATAAAATAAAACTCTGGAACTTTGTTTCAAAAAATAATATAAGAATGCTTGCATAAGGTTTCAATATTGCCACCGTATTTTACACTTACACAGTTATCATTTTCGTGCACAACATACTTCAAATTTTTAAGAAAAGGCAAGATTGTTTCAATTTTATTTGAAAAGATTGAAGTCATAGTCAATAAATTCGTCAATAAAAAAAGAAACTGAAGAAGGTCTACTTTAAATGTTTTGCCATTTAATGTGTCTCACAAACCACTGTATAGGGAATGTAAAAAGATATCACTTTCAGTCCACTGCCCAAATACTAGTACCTTTGCCATGATTTATTAATGTTCAAGATGTATCATCTCTTTGCTCACTTTCTGTCCTTCACAGAGTTTAAACAATCAGAAAAAGAATATTTTCAATACTTTGTCTTTATAGAGTTTCACATACCACTATTACAGCATGTCAAAAGGTATTTCTTTCAGTCCACTGTCCAATTATTACTAATACATTTACCGTGATTTTGTAATGTCCAAGATGGATTACCTCTTTGATCACTGTCTGACATAGATACACTTTCCTTAGAAGAAGAAATTTCCACTATGTCACAGGCAACTGGAGACATTCGTACAGCTGTTACCAAAAACAAGGAGGAGATCAGAAAAGTATTGAAAAAATTAGAAACACCTTAAAATACTATTCTGTAGCCTTGTTTCAAAAAAAAGAATGAAAGCATAGGATCAAATTTTTCAGCAGATTTTTCCCTCACAGTTACCACATTCATAAACAGCATATTCAATAGTTACAAGTAAACACAGCATAGTTTCAATTTCATTTGGAAAGATTCAGTTAATTCTCAATAAATTCATAAATTTCAAAAGAGAATCTGTAAAAGTGTATTTTAAATATTTTGCATGTGCAGAAACTCACATATCAGTCTGTAGGGCATGTCAAGAGATATTTCTTTCAGTCCATTATTCAAATACTAACATAATTACCCTGGTTACCTAATATCGAACTTGGAGTATCTCTTTCTTTTCTTTCTGTCATATCTTTAGATTTTTCAAAAGATGAAATTTCTAATGTTTCAAAATAGTCATTGGGACACACTTGTTTATCTGTCACCACAAAAAGAGAGGAAAGTCACAAATGAATTAAGAAAACCAAAAAAATCATAAACTGTTACTCAGTCACCTTGTTTAAAAAAATCAGGGCTTAAATACTCAAAGTTTTCAGCATATTTTATAGTTACACAGTTAACACTTCATAAACAACAGAGTCCAAATTTATAAGTAAAGGCAGCATAGAATCCATTCAATTTGAAAAGAATGAGTTAAACCTGGATAAATTCATACATACAAAAATAAATAATCTAGTTTGATTAATTTGTCATGAACAGAGTCTCATATAACACTGCATAGGACATGAGAAAATATGTAACTTTCAGTCCACTGTCCAAACGCTAATACAATGACTCTGACTAAGACATGTGCAGTGTGGATTAATTACTTCTTTGCTCATTTTCTGTCATGCATTTCATTTGCTTTAAAGAAGAATGTTCTACTGTTTCACAATAGTCATCCATAAACAGTGTATACCTGTCACCAAAAAACAGGAGGAGGTCAGAAATGAACTAAAAAAAATAAAAGGTTCTTAAATACTACTGTCTAAACTTGTTTCAAAAAATAAGAAAACAATGAATGGTAAAAGACTCAAAGTTTTCAGTATATTTTACACTTAAACAGTAAACCTTTCGTAAACAACATAGTTCCAAAGGCAGCCTAGTTTTAATTCCATTAGAAAACACTGAACAAATGCTTGAAAACTTCATTAATTCACAAAAAAGGCAATCATAGAAAAGTCTGTTTTCAGTATTTTATCTTGCACAATGTGTCATATACCGCTGTGCAAAATGTATGAAACTACTGTCTTTCACTCAATTCTCAAAATATTAATACAATTACCCTGAGGTGGATTTTCTCTTTCCTCATTTTCTGCTATACCTTCAGTTTCCTCAAAGGAGGGTAGTTTTATTGTTTCACAATAGTCATGTGTAGACAATGCTGCATTTGTCACCACAGGAGGGGAGAATGTCACAAAAGAAATAAGAAAATTAGAAGCATAAAAAAATACTATTTTGTAACCTTTTATCAAAACAATGAAACAAGAACAGTGCCTAAAGTCTCAAGATTTTCTGCAGAATTGAATGGCATACAGTTAACTCTTTCATAATCAACACAGTTCACATTTACAAGTAAGGGAAGCATAGTTTGAACTCCATTGGAAAACACTCTGTTAATACTTGATAATTTCATAGATTTCAAACAAAGAATCTGAAAAAAGTGTATTTTAAATATTTCATCATTTACAGGGTCTCACATAACACTGTGCAGGGCACGTGAAAAGCTCTTTCAGTCCAGTGTCCAAATATTAATACAGTTACCCTGATTCCCTAATGTCCAAGATGGATTAACTCTTTGCTCACTTTCTGTCATATATTCAGTTTCCTCTAAAGGTGAAAGTCCCACTACTTCACAATAGTAATCAGGAGACACTTGTTTATCTGTCACCACAAAAGAGGAGGTGAGAAACGAACTTAAAAAAAATTAAAAATGTTATAAAATACTACTCTGTAATTTTTTCAAAAAAACAAGAAAACAATGAGTGCTTAAAATACTCAAAGTTTTCAGGGTATTTTACACTTAAACTAATTAACACCTCATAAAACAATACTGTCCAAATGCATAAGTAAAGGCAGCAGGATTTTCATTCCATTGGAAAACACTGAGCAAATCCTTTACATCTTCATAGATTTAAAAAAGCCAGTCAAGTAAATGTCTATTTTTAATTCTTTATCTTGAACACAGTCTAACATAACACTGTATAGGGCATGAGAAAAGTTATTTCTTTCATTACACTCTCCAAATACCAATACAGTTACCCTGATTTCCTGCTGTCCAGGCTGGCTTATCATTTTGCTCCTTTTCTGTCCTGTATTCAGTTGGCTCCAAAGAGGAAATTTCCACTGTTTCACAACAGGCATCAGGAGACAGTTGCACAAATTTCACCACAAAAGAGAAGATCAGAAAAGAACCAAGAGAATTGAAAACATCATTTAACACTGCTCTGGAAGCTTCTTTCAAAAATTTAAGAAATAAATGAGTGCTGAAAATCAAAAAATTACATTGTACTTTACTTTCATGAAATTAACACTATCAGAACATTTAGCCCAAATTTAGACATTCAGGAGGCATACTTTCAAATCTATTTGAAAAGACTTAATTAATGTTTGATAAATTCATAGACTTAAAAATAGACAATTTGAAAAGTCCATTTTCAGTATTTTGTCATGTACACCTACAACTCTCTGGGGCATTTCAAAACAAATTTCTTTCAGTCCACTATCCAAACACTAATACAAATACCCTGATTTCCTGGTGTCCAAGATGAATTTATCTTTGCTCATTTTCTGTTGTATATTCAGTTTACTCAAAAGAGGAAATTTCCACTGTTTCACAATAGTCATCTGGAGACAATTTTTCACCTTACACTGCATAGAGGAGGAGGTAAGAAACGAACTAATAAAATTAAAAATATTACAAAACACTAATCTGTAACCTCATTTTAAAAACAAGAAAAGCATGAGGGCTTAAAAGCTAAAAATTTTCAGCATATTTTTCCTTTATGTAGTTAACACTTTCAGGAAAAAGTTAGTCCAAATTTGTAAGTAAAGGGAGGATAGCTTCAATTCAGGATACTGAGCTCATCCTCAATACATTCACAGGTTTGAAAAAAAATCTGAAAAATTCATTTTTGATTATTTGGTTATGAACAAAACATTTCATACCACTATAAAGAGCAAATATAAAGGTATTTATTTCAGTCCAACTTTCAAGTACTAATTCTATTACCCTGATTTCCTAATGTGCAACATGGATTATCACCTTGCTCACTTTCTGTTATACATTCAGTTTGTTCAGCACAGGAACTTTCCCATGTTTCACTATAGTCAACTGGAGACACTTGTGCACCCGTCACCACAAAAGAGAATGATGTCAGAAAACAACCAAGGAAATTAAAAACATCATAAAATACTACTCGGCAACCTTGCTTCAAAAATAACAAAATAATTACTGATTAAAGAATCAATTTTTCAGCATATTTTACACTTACATTTTCATAAACAAAAGGATCCAAATTTATAAGGAAAGTTAGCATAGTTGCATTCCACTTGAAAACACTGAACATATCCTTCATAACTCCATGGACTTAAAAAAGTCAATCAGAAATATATTCACTTTCAATATTTATCTTCTACACAGTCTCACATACCACTGTGTAGTGCATGTAAAAGGATCTTTCTTCCATTCCACTCTCCAAAAACTAATACAGTTACCCTGTTTTCCTAATGCCCAAGATGGGTTATCAGTTTGTGCAATCTGTATCATGTATTCAGTTTTCTCACAAGAAATTCCACTATTTCACAATAGTCATCTGGAAACACTTGTGCACCTGTCACCGCTAAAGAGGAGGAGT
Organism: Hydrochoerus hydrochaeris; assembly: GCA_004027455.1. NCBI lineage: Eukaryota > Metazoa > Chordata > Mammalia > Rodentia > Hydrochaeridae > Hydrochoerus > Hydrochoerus hydrochaeris. Next base: position 5,227 of record PVLA01009166.1, read on the forward strand.
TAAGAAAAGAACTAAGAAAATTAAAAATATTACCAAATATTGCTCTGTAAAATTGTTTGAAAAAAATTTTGAAAGAATGCTTAAAACTCCGAGTTTGCAGCATATTTTGCACTTAACACTGTTAACACTTCTATAAACAGAACAGTCCAAATTTATAAGCAAATATTGGAGAGCTTCAATTGAATTTGAGAAGACTGAGCTAATCTATAGTAAATCCATAGATTTTAAACAAACAGAAAAAATGTCCATTTTCTGTATTTTATTAATCATAGAATCTCTCATATCATTGTATAGGGCATGATTAAAGATATTTTTATCAGTCCACTGTAGAAATACTAATAAAATTCCACTGATTTTCTAATTCCAACCTGACTTATCTCTTCCCTCACTTTCTGTCCTATATTTAGTTTCCTCAAAACAGGAAAGTTCTGCCTTTTCACAATAGTCATCTGGAGGTACTTGCACACCTTGCACTACAATAGAGGAGCAGGTTAAAAAAGAACTGAGAAAATCTTTAAAAAACATAAAATAGTGCTCTGTAACCTTGTTTCAAAAAATGTGAATAATGCATAAGGACTCAAATTTCTCAGCAGAGTTTACTCACACATAATTATCACTTTCATAAACAACATACTCCATATTTAGAAGTTAACACACCATAGTTTCAACTTAATTTGAAAAGATTCAATTAATCATCAGTAAATTCATGCATTTCAAAAAAGAGAATTTTAAAAGTGCATTTTAAATATTTTGTCATCTGTAGAATCTCACATATCACTGTGTAGGGCATGTCAAAAGATCCTACTTTCAGTCCGCTGTTCAAGCACTAACATAATTACCCTGATTTCCTAATGTCCAAGATGGATTACCTTTTTGCTCAGTTTCTGTCATATATTCAGTTTTCTCAACAGGGGAAATGGCTACTGTTTCACCATGCTCTGCAGAAATCACTTGTGCACCTGTCACCACCAAACAGGAGGAGGTCAGAAATGAAGTAAGAAAATTTAAAACATCATAAAATACTACTCTGTAGCCTTGTATCAAAAAATAGGAATGAGTGCTGTAAGACTCAAAGATTTCAGCATATTTTACAGTTACATAGTTAATTAACACTTTCTTAAACAACATAGAACGAACTTATAAGTAATGACAGTATAGTTTCACTTCCATTTTAAAACATTGCTTCATATAGTTACAGCTTAAAAAAAACTGAATCAGAAAAATGTCCATTTTCTATATTTTGCTATGTATAGAATCTCACATACTGTGTAGGGAATTTGAAAATATATTTCTTTCATTCCACTCTCTAAATAGTAGCACAAATACTCTGATTTCCTCATGTCCAACATGGATTACCTGTTTGCTGACTTTCTGTGGTATATTCCGTTTGCTCAAAAGTGCAAATTTCCACTGTTTCATTATAGGGATCCACAGACACTTGTGTAACTGTCACCACAAAGAGGAGGAGGTCAGGTAAGAATGAAGAAAGTTAAGAACATCAGGAAATACTACTCTTTAAACTTGTTACAAAAAATTTAAAAATGAGTGCTTAAAGACTCAAAATTTTCAGCATATTTTACACTTACATGTTTGACACTTTGATAAACAACACTGTCCAAATTTACAAGGAAAAGAAGTACAGTGTCAATTCTACTGAAGTAGACTGAGCTAATCTTTGATAAATTCATAGATCTTAAAAAAAGGAATTTGAAAAACACCGTTTTCAATATTTTGTCATGTACATGGTCTCACATAACACTGTCTATAGCATTTCAAAAGATACTACTTTTAGTCCACTGTCCAAATAATAATACAATTACTCTGATTTCCTAATATTCAAGATGGATTATCTCTTTACTCACTTCCCGGCTTATACGGAGTTTTCACAATGTAGATTAGACCCTGTGTTTCAATGCATTCTTTTGGAGGCACTTGTGTACCTGTTACCACAAAAGCGGAAGAGGTAAGAACAGAACTAAGAAAGTTAGAAATGTCATCAAATACTACTCTGTGACCTCATTTCAAAAAGAAAGGAAACAATGAGTGCTTAAAGACAGTATCTTCAGCATATTTTGCCCTCACATGTGAACATTCTCATAAATATCATAGTTCAAACTTATAAGTGAATACAGTGTAGTTTCAATTCCTTTTGAAAAGACTGACCTAAACCTCAAAACATTCATAGATTTAATAAAGAAATTCTGAAATAAGTCTCTTTTCAATATTTCTTCATGTACAGAGTCCCACATACCACTGTGTAGGTCAATGTCAAAAGATGTCTTTCTCCACTCTCCAAATACTAATGCATACCCTCATTGCCTAATGTCCAAAATGGATTACCTGTTTGCTGACTTTCTGTACCATATGCAGTGTGCTCAAAACAGGTAATCTCCAGTACTCCAGGATAGCCATCTGGAGGCACTTGTGCACCTGTCAGCACCAATGACAAGGAAGTCACAAAAGAACCAAAAAAGTTAAAAACATCATAAAATATTACTCTGTAACCTTTTTTAAAAAATAAGTAAAGAATAAACTCTTTAAACCCCAAAATTTTCAGCATATTTTATACTTACATGCTTAACACTTTTATAGACCACATGGTACAAATTCATAAGTAAAGGGAGCATAGTTTCAATTCTATTTGAAAAGAATGAGCTAATCCTTGACCAATTCATAGATTTCTATAAAATAATCTGAAAAAAGTCTGTTTTCAATATTTTGTCATGTACATCTCACATACCCCAGTGTAAGGCATTATCAGAACTTATTTATTTAAATTCACTGTCTAAATACTAATACAATTAAACAAGGTAACCTCACAGTATGGTTGCCAGTGTTTCAGTTCAAATTATGGTATATTATTATCTAATGTTCATTTCTTTGCAACAGTACTTCTAGGTTCTTGACTGATTTCTTTATTAATACACAAGATTGCTTTAGAAAGTAAATCCCCCATAAATACTAACAGAATTAAACAAGATTTTTGTGTTTCAAATCATTTAACTAGGATTCCAACAGGGCTTATTTGAGGAGGTACATTAGAGATACTCGGAGAAGAGTCACACACACACACACACACACACACACACACGTACAGTTATTCTGAAATCGGAGACAATCAGATCTAAAAATGGAAAAGCAATCTGAAAGATAAATCCTCTAGATCAAAACCAAATACCTGGGTTGTTGAAAAAGGGAAGAAGATTTGCCAATGGTCACTGTCTCCCTGGGAGCCCTTTATTGAAAGAGAACACCATCTTGGGAGCATCAAACAACATGAGTGAAAGAGACAGCGCTGTAGATTCCAGACTTCTAGGACTAACTCCTTACATATGCTCCTTCCCAACTTGAAGAGGAAAACTATCACTGGCATAAACTTTGACTGAGGCCCCAGGATAACTACAAACTGTAAATGGAGAAAAGTAGAGATAGCAACATGCAAGTGAGCAGCTCCCTCACATTCTCCAAAACATTGTGGAATTCTGTGTCTTGGTGGCATCCTACATACCACCCGCCACCTCACATCCACATGGGAAGACCTCTGCCCTAGGTGGAGAGCGACTGAATGCTGTGAACTGTGGATTGTACCAAGCCTGCTGCCAGGTACCTATGGATCACATCCCTGGAGATACAAGGCAGTGGAGAGACTGAGAACAGTCAGTCCAGAATGGGTGCTTTCCTGTTTTTCCTCAAACACTGAAAAGATCACTGCCCACTGCCTTGCACATGCAGGAGGCCCTCTGCCTAGCCCAGGGACTATCCCAAGTTCTGCAGACTGTAAAGGGGAGCTCTTGAGTCAGGGACAGATTGGAATCTAAGAGAAAAGGCACAGAAGGGATTGGCTGGAGCGGAGAGCTTCCGGAGACACACTAGGCAGACAGCTCCTATGAGAATTACAGACACAAACATAATATTTGCCTAGAATCAAGGGGACCTAGACTGAGAGGGCATTAGCAAAAGTTAAAGGCAAGTCCTTTTTTTTGCATACTACTCTACCCAAATTATTTCAAATGGTTGACACCCAGGACAGAGACACAAGTCTGCCCTTAACTATGTCCAAAGCACTGCTAGCACCCAAAAAGTGGATCCAGGTAGAGGGACAACCGTTATCACTCCCAGGCAGGTAGTCACGTAGATCAAAGCCAGGGGCAATACTGATGTGGTTCCTTATAAGTGGACTATGATTACAGCAGCAAGGGAACTGTGTGAACATTCTGCCTATAAGCCAGCAGGGAGAAGTTTCCTGCCTATGTGTCTGTTGCAAGTTCGCTCAGGGTTTTTCTTCTTCCTTTCTCTCTTTGTTCCTTATTTCTATATCAATGTATATTGGAAGTTTTTTGAATTTTTTTTATTTATGTGTTCTTTTAATCGTTCTTCTCTTTTCTCATTTTGACATACTTCCCTCCCTATTGTGCTCTTTACCCTTTTTTGTTTTACACATTTCTCCTGTCTTCCCTCACATGTTCTTTACCTTTCATATGACATGCCTACAACAAATCCCTGTATATTTACAAAAGATAGCATGAATAGAGTAGTGTTTTATTTATATTTTTGGTTTATCATATAAGAAAAATCATGTGATATTTAAATTTGTGTGCCTGATTTATTTTATTTAACATTGTTCTAAAGGTGCAGCCATTTACTTACAAATGCTTCATTTTATACTTCTTTAAGACAGGGTAGTACTCCACTGAGTGTAAACAGCACATTGTTGTTATCCACTTATCTGGTGATGAACATATATTGGATTTTTTTCAAGATTTAGTTATGAAAAAGTGTGCTGCTATAAACATGGGTATGCATTGTAATATATTTTCTTAAACACTTTCAGCAAGATTCCCATAAGGAGAATAGCTGGATAAAATGGAATTTATCTTTTTTATGTTGTTTTTGCTTTTAAGAAATTGTCATGCTGATCTTCATAGTAGTTATACTAGTTTATATTGTCACCAACAGTGGAGAAGAGTTCCTCCCCCCTTTATAGCCTCAAGCAAAAAAAGAATAAATAATAAGCAGGGAAATTTTTTGTTCAAATAGGAAGGGGAACATGAAATGGATGAGAGGAGAAAAGAAAGGGCAAGGGATTTAAAAAACAATGGAATTGGGGTCAGGGGTTTAGCTCAGCGGCATAAGTGCCTGCTTGGCAAATGCAAAGTCATGAGTTCTATCCCTGGTACCCCCCACAAAAAAAATGGAAGGAAAAAAATGGAAACAGCTTTTTTACATGGGAAACGGATCAAGAGTGGGAGTGAACAGGGAAGTATGGTAGGGGATTGGGACAAAATAAATTAAGATGTGCTATGTATATGTACAAATTCTATACAATGAATGCAGTCATGCACTGAAAACACATACTAGTAAAAATGTACAATTAATAAAAAAGAAAAAATACAGCAGTGCTTATCTTAAATAGCACCGTTTTCAGTCATGTTGAGATAATGGTTAACATCATTTGAGGGATTCAAACAAAACTAAATATAATGACAGTGTTCAATAGCCTCACAAATTTTCTCAACCTCTATTCACACTTTTGTCCCCTTGCATTCCAGACTCAACCTCCAAAAATACTTTTGAACTCTTTTAATGCTAAATCTTTACTCCAGACAAAACACGTTTAACCCAGGCCTGAACTTCTATCTTTATTTTACATATTAATATTAATATTTAGCTTTTCTCCCTCTTTTTCCTACTGACTTATCACTTTCTATTTCCCCATCCTCTTTCTTCTGTTCTCCCTCCACATCCCGGACTAACCACCAAAAATTATAAAGTATAGTCTATATGAGTCATTGATAAAAGTGCAAAAGTATAAAAATATAACTTTTAATGTTTCCAATTGATATATTATTACACCTGCGTTGTTGCTGTAAATAGCAGCAATTCTCTCCCTACAACACTGTGATTGGGTTTATTCCAGCTATATTGAGTAGGAGTAAATAGTAAAAATATCTCTTGAGGAATACAAGGCTAAAATTACATCACTGGAAAACAAACCTAAACCTATTAGCAATTTTGTGGTTAGATTTGTTTGCATACTTTGAATCCTGTTAAGAGTTATCTCAGCATTACTACAAATGGTGCTATTTAAGCACAATCTTTCCACTCTATTAGACCTCAACTTTTATATACATAAAAATAACAAGAACAAGAAAAAACAGGGCAACAGAATTCCTCCAAGGACTCCCAAATTTCCCAAAACAAATTCAAGGGACACAAATGGAGAGGAAATTAAACATCAAGTAGTTGAGCTGCATGAAATAATTCAATAAAAATAAAGAAACAGCAAGTTCCAAGAAGTCATTAATCTAGGCTATAATGGAATTAACACATCAAATAATGTATAAACAAAGCAAATGAAAATATAGAAGAGCTGATCAAATATAATCAAAACACAAGTGACAAATTTATTAAAGACATACGTTCTGTGAAAATGTGCCAAATAGAAATCCTGGCTACACAGAATTCTAGTGAATACATGTATAGCATAACTGACCAATGTGAGGAGATAATATCAGTTCTTGAGGACACAGGAGGATATATAATGACAAGACAACAAGAAAAATTAAACCAACAGATACTAAATGATACTAAGAAGATGAACCTAAGGATATTTGGAATGAGAGAGAAATTAGAGGATAGTACAAATGGGGTGAAACATGATTGTATATCACCCAATATTTTGGGAGAGGGGGCAGCAGACTTGCAAGTAGCCAATACTAGAGAGATATTAGTTTTCCTTGCTGCTTCTTGGCTACTGTCTTGTAACCCATTACTGGCAGAGGAACCAGCATCACAAAAAATTGCTATCCTTGAGTTGCAATCTTGAGTCTTCCCAGTCTTGTTCTTCTTAAAGCCCTAAGATTCTTGAGATGTGGACAAAATGCCTTGAAGCTTCTAAGGCCTCTAGCAATGAACCTAAGCACCAGGATAATTTTAAAACACACCAGGAGGAGGTTTACTGTACAGTACTTGTTTTACATTATTACAGTAGCATATGGTATTTTGCTGTATACTAGTTTACAGTATTTTATCAAATAAAACTACAGAACTGTGGAAGATAAAGAATATTAAGGTATTAAACAATAAACATAGGCATTTATAGGCATTTTTCTGACCATTTCATGGTTTCTCACAGTTTGTGCATACTCTAAGAACATAACCCACAAGCATCTGGGGTTTACTGTATTTATGAATAGCACTTTTAAAATACCTGTGTATTCAATAGCATCAACAGAAATAAAGTATTTGGGAATCAATCTAATGCAGGAAGTGAAACCATTACATTGAAAACTACAGCACTCTATAAAAGGAGATCAAAGAAGACATAAGAAAATAGAAAGATATTGCCTGTTCTTGGATAATAAGAACCAATATAGGGAAAATGGATATACTTCCAAAACTGTTTAACAGACTGAATGTGATCACAATGAAAATGCTGGTAGCATCCCTCATGAATTAGAGGAAATAATCCCCAAATTCACCCGGAACCAGAAGAGATGTAGAACAGCAAAAGCAATGGTGGGCAACACAGGCAAGTGGGGGGGGGACATCACAATCCCTAATTTGAAGTTATACTACAAAGTTACCATGGTCCAAGGAGCATAGTACTGGGTAAAAAAAGCCCTAGGGCCAATGGAACAGAATAGAAGATGCAGAAACAACTGCAACCACACTCAGTTCTTATCTATGAGAAAGAGGTGAAAAATCTACACTGGAAGAAAAATAGCATCATTAAAAACGGGTACTGAGGAGAAGACAAGATGGCCGATCAGTGAGCAACAGAACACAAAGCCTCCTGGGAGAAACAATTCATATGCCAGAATAAAACACCCTGGAGAGACCCAGACAGAGAGAGTTGGATCCTATAGACACAGGAAGAAATTAAAACATAAAAAAGCTCATCAAATACTTCGGGACTACAACTGAAATAGCTTAAAACTACTGGGCACAGCGTTTTCGCAATGACCTGCCATGTGTGCACCAGCTAGAATCCACGCTGGCAGGCAGAGCCACCCAAACTGGTTCCCACCACAACTCACAGGAAGAAGTCAGGGATAAGTGAGTCCAACAGAGAGCAGAGAGCGGAGCCAGTGAAGGGACCTTCATTAATACACGGTCAGTGCTGGGAGTGAGACCCCCCACACGGGAAGGGCACGACCAAATGGGTGACATGTTGGAATTGGGCAGGAGGAGCCTGAATTTGGAGTGACAGTGACTGAAGAAGCAGGAATACATACAGGTGAATTACAAAGGCTATTCATGGAAATAATTAAGGAAAACTTCCCAAGCATGGGAAAAGCAAATGACATTTGGTTGTGTAAGGTATACAGAACTCCAGCCACCTACAACCAAAACAGATCTACACCCAGACATATAATAATCAAGATACCAGAAATTCAATATAAAAACAGAATATTAAAAGCCATCAGAGAAAAGAAACAGATTACCTATAAAGGCAAGCCCATCAGAATCACGGCTGACTGCTCCACACAGACCATCAGATCAAGAAGAGCTTGGAGCGAAGTCTTTCAAGTCCTGAAGGAAGGTGGCCTCCAGCCCAGATTGATGTACCCTGCAAAACTGTCACTAGAAATTAATGGATAAACAAGATGCTTCCATGACAAAGAGGAACTGGGCGAGTTTGTGACCACCAATGCAACCCTGCAGAGAATGCTGAAGGACATTTGAGAGAGAGAAAAAAAAATACCAGGATTTTAGGAACAGTAGCAGAAAGGCCTCAATGAGTGGGGCAGGCAGCAGAGTGAAGGAGAAAACTAAACAAAGGCAGAAAAATAGCATAGCAGAAATGAGGCAGAGAAGGATAACTGGAAACTAACATAGATGGCCTTGATACGCTATATTGTTAACAGTGCACCAGGATTTAAAACCCGCATTACTCACACTACTCTGCTTAGATGTATTATATTCTGTTCCAGTCATCCTACCTGTACTAGTTTTGAGGGCACAGACAGTAATCCTGAAAATAACAGGATATAGTACAGTAATCATCCTTAATTTCCTATTAATTTAATCTAAAGCTCTGTAAAACCTAAACTGTTTTACCATGACTGATCCTAATAGAATCTGGTTTGTTATATCGCAGTTTTGTATTGATAGATTTTATTCAAGGCTGCTATGATTGATAGTATCAAGTCTGAGAGTATAGGCACCTACACTTAAGATTACAAGATCCACTAGAATATCTACTCTGGTTTGGATTACCTGCCTTTGAAGTTTTATACTGTCTACAATGTTTTATTTTACTAATATTGTTATTTACTGCTATACTCAATTATAATGCTATATTCAATTATGCCTGATGATATAGACATTCTATTGAATATAGTAAGAAACAACACTGTATTCTTTGTAGATCACCTTGTACTGTGGTTTTATACGACTTTTTGGTTTCAGGTTTTTATAGGAATTTATTTTGTTTTGTCTTGCTAAGTTTTGTTTTTCCCTCTAATACAGAAAGGATAGAAATACACATAGAGATTCATGTATGCATAGATGTCTACCATCACACTGTTTGACTGTCTACTTTGTGTGCTTTAATTTTGTAACTTGAACAACTATTTCTAAGAGGATAATATGTAATTTATTAACTAGTGATTTCTTGTTTATCTTTTTTTGGAATTCTATATTATTTCTACCCTTTACATGCTTTTGCTTCTCTTTAAATTAAAAAAAAGTTAAAAAAACTGGTACTGAGAAAACTGGCTTTCCATATGCTGAAGAGTAAATCTATAACCATATTTCTCACCATGCGTTAACCTAAAATTGAAATAGATCAACAATCTAAATATTGAAGCAGAAACACTTTATCTGCTGGAAAGTGTCCTGATAAGTGTCCTGAAGACATCGACATAGACAAATATTTTATGAACAAAACCCAAATTGCACGCAAAATGTTACAAAAAACAACTTGGATCATATCAAATTAAACACCTTTGCACAACAAAATAAATTACCGAAAATGCAAAGAGACAACTTACGATATTGGAAAAACAATTTAACTAGTTATCCTTAGGCAAAGGACTAATATCTAGACTATATAATGATCTTTAAAAAATCAGAGCCCCCAAATTTAAAGACACAATACAAAAATGGGCAACTGAAGTGAATAGACATTTCTCAGTTGAAGAAGTACAAACAGCAAATCAATAAATGAAGAAAAGTTCAACATCACTGATCATTCAAGAAATGCAAATTAAAACAACACTGACATTCCAATTCACTCCAGAAAGAATGAGTATCACCAAAATATCAACAGATAACCAATGCTGGCAAGACTGTGGATAAAGGAACCCTTCTCCATTGTTGGTGGTATTGTAAAATGGTACAATCATTATGGAAATCAGTATGGAGAGTCTTCAAAAACCTAAAACTAGAAGATTCATTTGACCCAGCCATTCCATTTTTGGTACCTTACTGAAGAGTTAAAAGCATCATACCACAATGATACATTAAAATTGAAAAAAAAAGAAAACCCTGTGTATTTAGTTGATTAAAGTGAGCTCAAGGCCTGCCTGAACTGCATAGTGAGTTCCCATCTCAAAACACAGAAAAAGAAAAAGAATAAAAAGGGCAAGCAAAGCCTAACTAGAGGAAAGTCAAAGAAGTCTACAAAAAAAACAGCTAAATTAAATTTCAAAGCACAAACAACAAAGGAAAAATTTAATACATACGAAGAGGAAAATGCTATTTTTCTAAGAAGTTTTCTAAACCATGCTATAGTCGAAACAAAAATTTAACACCAATATGTATTCAAAACAGTATTTATATTTAAAACAATAAAGGAAGCTAAACACGATTAAGATTTCTATCCTTCACTCAAATTGATAAAGCACCAATCCCAGTAGAGTGTATTAAGTTACATATGTACTGTAATACCCAGAGAAACTAGTAAAAAGTAAAAATCAAGGGATACATTCAAAAAGAACTACAAATCCCTCAAAACACTAAAGTAGAATTTCCATTTTAGTCTGCTACTCACTTTCTTGGTATCTTCCCCAAAGTGTCAAAGACATATCACAGTGATATGTGTATACACATATTTATAGCAGTAAAACTCATAATTGTTAAATTTTTCAAGTGACTTATATGATCATCAACAGATGAACAGCTAAAGCAAATGTGGTATATACACATTAGAGAATACTACTCAGCTATAAAGAAGGATAAATTTGAGTCATTTGTAACAAACATGATGGAACTTTGACTATAATATTAATTCAAACAAGCAAGCTTAAATATTGCACAACTTCCCTTACATGAGAAATACAAAGGATAAATACTTAAAAAGAAAGTACCAAAAAAGCAGATTAATCTTTTGCAAACTGAGATGGAATCTAGAGAGGGAGGGAGGAGGACAGAGGGAATTGAAAAGGAAATAAAAAGATATAAGATTTGCTAATTACATGTACCTATCCCCTAAAAAGAATCCAAACATCAGGTCTCCCAAAGATGTGCTCATAGAAAATGGAAAAAAAATAACTAGAAATCAATTCTACAAGTAAAAAACAAGGAAGCAGTCAGGGATGGTGATACATGTCTATAACCCCAGCACTTAGGAGGCTGAGGCAGGAGGATTGCCATGAGTTCAAGGGCAGCCTGAGCTACACAGTGAATTCAAAGTTAGCCCGAACTACATAGCAAGAACTTGTCTCAAAAAAAGAAAGACAGAAAGAAAGAAAACAAAAAATATACAGGCAAATAAAATATAAAGGTTTCTATATAGAGAAAAATGGAGAGAACAAAATAAAAATGAGCAATAAAAAACACATAAAATAAAGACAGCCCTACAATGTTAACATTTACCTTATTTTTATATTAAAAGGTAGAGATGTGTAGAGAAGATAAAAAACACTTTCCTACCACATTACATTTACATGAAACCCACTTCAAATTCAATAACATACATTAAAAATAAAACTATAAAAATTATACATAGTGGATAATGTAACAAGAATAAAATCAAGAGCAACTGTATTAATACCAACTAAACATCATCACAAAAATATATTACCTAAAGCAAATAGAAATACATACAATGATAAAAGGATCATAGTGTATACCAAATACCATAGCCCCCAATTATTTGCAGCAAAATTGTTAAGAGTGATTGAAGAAATATAAATTTACATTTGATAAAATGAATATTATCTTTCAAGCTGACAGACGTACTAGATAGGAAATCATCAAAGACAAGTCAAAGAACATAATCAAAATTATATATATATATATATATATATATATATATATATATAATATACTATTAAGCAACAGCAGAATACATATTTTTCACATATCTCTGAGACAACCACCAAGATGAAATCTATCTCTGACTAATGAAACAACCCTCAATAAATGTAAAATCATTAAACTCATACAGAAAATCAGATATGATCCTAATGGCCTCAAACTGGAAATCAACCATAAGTTTTCTGAACAGGAAAACTAACGACCATATACAACAGTGATATCTCAGACAAAGAAAAAAAGCCTAAAAAAAGGAAAATAGTTAAAAATATTACCAAAATAAATCACATGTAAGCAGACGAAAGTAAATAATGAAGACAAGGATTCTGTGATATCTGAAACAAATGCAACAAAGATATGAAACAAAAACCTGCAGCTATAAAACATTTAATAAAGTCTGCAAACTTCTAACAAAAGCGGCAAAAGCAAAAGCAACACACACCAATTTCAGGATCGAGGCACTATAACTAAACATCCTGCAGCAATTTCAATTGTTACAAGGAAATAACATGGATATTTTTACACTTATACGTTTAGTACCTTAAAATACATGGACCAATTTCTCAAATACTGCAATAGTGGAAATACTCTGTTATGCTGTTTTAAACTTTGCAAGATTTTACCATTTGGGAAAACTGTGAGAGATAAGTAAGAGTTATTTGTATTTCTCTGCATTGTTTATTGCTGAGATAGGGGGTTGAGGGGGGCAGGGATTGAACTCATGTCCTCGTTCTTACTGGCCAGGAGCTTATGCCGCTGAGCTAAATACCCAGGCCATATAAATTTATTTTAATCCATATTTATCTCCCTCAAAATTTTTTTAATTAGAAAGAAAAAAAGCAAGTCTCATCTTAAGAAAAAACAAACAAACAAACAAACAAACACCATGAAGGATTCAACAGAGAGTCTCTGTTCCTGCCGTTAAAGGTAGTGATTATATACTGAATCCACCCAAACCGTAAGCAATATTAAGTCTCCTTTAAATTGTTAAGTGTTAGGAATTGTTTCCAACTATAGGAAAACTGACAAATTTTTTACCTTTACCAATTAAAACAATGTTAATAGGAATCAGAAAAGCGATTCTTGATAATCTCACCACAGATAAACGCATAGTTTTCCTCTCACAAGGATGAAATGCGTTGGTGCCGCTATTATGAATCTTTTGGACATATTATTACGAAATTCCTAATCCATCCCGTCCAATTCCCCCTAAGAGAGAAATAAGACCTTACTTTTACCTGGTTCCTGTGGCGTGTCCCCCGTAGTTTGCTGTCTACCGGGCACTCCTTGGTCTCCAGAGTCACCTCTGACTCCTGCAAGATGGCTGTCCCCATGTCCGCCGTTCGCCTCTTCCTCACCAAGTCGGCTGGCCTGACTTGGGTTCAAGGACTCAGATTCAACTTTTTCAAGGTTAGATTCTGACCTTTTCATCTCGTTGAGTGGACGAGAACTAGCTTCGCCCCTGAGACAGTGTTAAAATACACAGCTAGATTTCAGTTTTTATCTCCCGTTTCTGTCCAGCGGCCATTTCTCGAAGAGTCTCCGCCCAACTGAACTGCTTGTAGTCAGTTGGTTTGGCTCCGCCCCCTCACGCAGAGCATTCTGGGACCAGTTGCCTCGGTGCCTTTTTGATTCATCATTGCCTAGCATAAACTGTGTTAAAATTACATTTCACTCAAAACCAGGGGGTGACAAGGATGTGGTGGTGGACACCTGCAATCCAAGGCTTCTGGGATTAGGAGTCAGGAGGATCACCAAATAGAGTGCAGTTTGGCAATTTAGCCATTTAAAGAGAACCTGTTTCACAATAATGTTTTTAAGGCAGGGATTTAAGGAAAACTTCATATCAATGTCCTGGGTTTAATCCCCTGCATTGAGAAAAAAAATACACAGAAAATATTGCCAAGCACTTAAGGTATACAAACTTCCTCATCCCTCCCCTACCTTATGGGGATTTTATCAATACATCCTTATCCCATCTCTTTTGGGCAGAGGAGGTCAGGATGTGGTTTCAATATGTAGTTCAGTCTGGCCTCAAATTTACTGTGTAGCTAAGGTTGGCTTGAACTCACAACTATCCTCCTGCCTCAAATATCTAAGGGTTGGGACTGCAGGTATTAGACACCACATTCAGGTCTCTCAGGAGTTCCTTAACGGGTCTAGTCTGGGCTCCAGCTTGTTCCTAGGCTCCTCTTGAAGCAGGCCTTTGCACTGAGCTGCATCTCCCAGCCAGAGTTAAAGGAATTCTATAATATAAGATGAAGTGATTAGGAGATCAAAGTAAGAGTACCCAACTAAAGAAACTCAAAATAGGTCCCAATGATTTATCAAATATTGTGATATTATCTATGATATAAAGAATTCATGAAGAGAAAAGACGGAAGTTGCTGGGTGTCTGAAAATACTAATAATGTTCTTCAAGTAGACAGTGATATTTGGGTATGTGTGTACAGAACTATCTAAGACAGAAGGAACACACATGAAAGGCCTTGTATTCAATTGTGATAAATAAAAATTTTCTGTCTCTGTCACTGAAGGGCCCTGTCTTTTTTAGTCATACCACTAGTGAATCTGGCTAAGGGAGGTGAGCTGAGATCCCCATCTCTTCTTTCGGGAACTTCTCAGAGCCTTATTGAGTGGCAGGATGTTTACTGTAAGAAAGTTAAATTCTAGTAGCCATCCATTGGCAATGCAAATAATTAAAAACTTTCACCACTCAACTCTGTTTAAAAAAGGAAATCTAAAGACATTTCTTGTTCTTTTTTTTTTCTGTTTTGTTACCTCGGATTGAACTCATGACCTCATTTTTGCCAGACAGGCGCTTACACCGCTGAGCTAAACTCCCGGCTTTTACATTTTTTCTTTTCTTTTTTTTCTTTTTCTTTTATTTCTTCTTCTTTTTATTTTTGAAATAAAATCTCTTGGTAGGCAGTCTAAACAGTGAGGAACCTATGATGTCAGACTCATTTATTCTTCCCAAAGAGTAGGATCTACCTCCTCTAAATGATATGCCTAGAGGTCCTAATCATCTCTTTATCTAAAGGTAAATATCTAGGGGGCAAAGGAGAGTGGTCTAGTCAGAATTGCAACCCTAAACAAATAATTGTTAATTTGATGTAAGTGCTCCTTTAAGAGCTGCAAGGTGTTGAATGATCAAGGGAAAAAAAAGACATTCTTTAAGTAATCATATTTGCTGGCTAGACCCTTTTTCCATATCCTCAAACTGATATAAGCACTCCGATCTCCCTCTCTTCTCCTCTCTTCCTCTCTGTCTCTGTCTCTGTCTCTGTCTCTGTCTCTGTCTCTCTCTGACTATTCCTCTCATGGAAACGTGTCTGCTGTCACTCCTGGCAGCACATTCTGATCTAAATAAACTTTTGTTTTTATACCTTGCTTGTTCATTGGTAAATTTCTTTTCCTATCTGTTATGCCTGACCTGAGAGAGTGCCTCTCAGCAAACATGCTGCGCTCCACAAACAACAGGGAACCACTAAAAGGCCACGTTGCCCTCAGCACATAGAACAGATGGCCATAATTAAAATTTAGGACAGGATAAACAATCTCCCCAGTGCCAAAAAATCTAGTATTATCTGCACACCTGAACTGAATTTCTGGGAACTTTGACCCCAAACATTCTACCCTTTGTAAAAGAGGGGCTTCTTTATATACTATTTGTAAAGAGGGGTTTCTTTATAACTATTTGTAAAGAAGGGCTTCTTTGTAAATTTTAGTTTTCCATCTGAAGAGCTGCTGGCAATTTTTTTCCAATTCTGTAGTTTGTCTCTTTGCTAATTGATTATTTTGCTATGCACAAGTATTTTAGTTTGATATAATTCCATTTGTTGAAATTTGATTCTATTTATTATGCAATTAAGGTTCTGTGTAGAAAATTTTTTTCCTACATCTGTATCCTTAAGTGTTTTACCTATATTATATATGAATAGGTTTAATGTTTCCATTTTAATATTTAGATATTTTATCCAGTTTTATTTTTATTTAGTGCATGGTGAGAGATACGGACCCAGTCTTCTATAAACAGATAACCAGTTTTTCCAGCACCACTTTTTGAGTAGGAATTTAAGAATCATTCTGATATTATTGAAAACTAAAAATTATGTCTTACCATGCAGTAATAATTTCTTTTTCAGATTTGGTGTCTTAGATTTTACTTCTCTTCTGAATTGCTTGAATACACAGAAGACACAAAACTCACAGATAAATGTACATGTTAGATACAAGTGCAGATAGTTTTAATTTAATAGAAGTTGTCAGACTGTACAGAAACAGTAATCTTACATTTTAGTGTTCTTTTAAAAATGTTTTTAATTTTAATTTTTGCTACTACAGTAAAGTCTTCATTTGTGAGCATAATTTGTTCTGGGAACATACTTGTAATCCAAAGTTCTTGTATATCATAGCAAATCTCCCCATAAGAAATCCTGAAAACAAAGATGTTTCATTCCACAACCCAAAACTATTCATATAAAAATGTTTATAATACTGTATATAATAAAATTAATAGGGAAAATACAAAATATTAAGATAAACAAACAACTCAACCTGCGCTTACATTTGGAAACCTCTGTGGCTGATGTGAGGGAGACCAGAGTGTAGGTTCATTGTGTAGAATGACTTTCACTAATGTAGGGGAAGGGACACCATAGGTAGAGAAAAGATAGAATGAAGACCTCTTTGGGTTTTACTAAATCAATAGAAAAACTTAGAAAAGCAGCTTTTGCCTCGGAAAGTAGACTCTGTACTTAGCGTTATTAGAAAGACAAAGGAGGGAGAGGGAAGCTAGACTGAGAGAGGTACCAGGAAACACAATTACCATAAAAACAACAGAACAAGGAGGAAAACAGGGACATGAAAGACCAGGAAAGCCAACTCCTTTCACCTACCTGATGGAATGCAAGGAAGATAAGTGACAACCGCTTAAGGCTCTTACTTAATATGTAAAGCATGTAAGTACACAGGCACACATGCAAACTACACATATACATATGTATGTATGTACTTATTATGACATCAGCATAGCATTGCACTAGACATACACATAGACACATGCCCCTATACATAATCATTAAGTCTAACCCTAACCCTAAGCTCTCCCCCTTTTCATTTATTCATTGTAAAGGGTCAGGAAGAAATCAAAGGACCAGAAGAAATGCAGGAAGACATGACTAGATTAAGGTCTAAATCAGACAGACAAAAGAACAGATAGGATAAGGAAAAGTACCCACGTGGGGGATGGAAAGACACCAAACCTAAATAAAATGAACCAGAAATAAGAGGTGCTGGGCTTTCAGCTCTGATGAGCCCTACCATGCCATGGTAGCTGTCTATCTGCTTTCTTTTCCATCTTTTTTCAAAAATAAATCATCTTTTTTTATTAAACTTTATTCCTTATTTAGTTCTTTAATGGTGCCTGGTTTAGGATGGCTGGGCACTGAATTTTCAGCAGAGCTGCGACATTGGCATGATATAATGTGGCAAGGTGATCACCCCTGAACTTAACACTATCACTGAAAAAAATCACTGCTGTCTATTGGTTCAATGACATCTTTTTTTCTCTCTGGAATTTTAACAAGAAACCAAATCAATGACACTTGCTTTTGTCTCCTTTTGAGGATTTCACAGAAATGTGACAGTGCATTGTTGTTAAGCAGATTCATTACTCACACTGTTACAGTTTTAGTCAAGTGGTGTTTTCTGAAAAATTTTGCACTACTTATTACAATTTTCACAACTCCCTAATATCGGTTCAACTGAGGCTGTCTCCACTTTTTTCTCCTCTTCCTCTGCAGAGGAGATCTCCCTCATATCCACCTGCTGATGGGAGATGATCATCCACAATCCTGCAGTGACAGGGAGGAACCACTGACTCAGTTGTGACCATGTGACAATTCAGCATCACCTACTACTCATATTGCAAGACATCAATTCTTGTTAAAAGTTAAAGTCAAAAATTTTTGCTTGTCTTTTGGAACACTTGCAGAACAAGTTAAAATGCAAGGTTCCGGTGTATGTTTCCTGTACATCCTGGTTACATTCCTTATGAGAATTTGGTACATGTACATAATATTTATGAATTATTTTATCAGGCCTGCCCCTTTCACTCTACCCATAGCAACTATTACTAATATATCTTCACTTCATTCAGAAAGAATCACCAAAGATTTGTTACTGAGTTTTGGGATGTTTGAGTGTGCTCCTAGAGGTAGTTTCTAGGTTCTTTCTTTCTTTCTTTTTTTTTTTTTGTACCAGGGATTGAACTCAGGACCTTGCACTTGCTAGGCAGGCACTTGTGCCACTAAGCTAAATCCCCAGCCTCTAGGTTCTTTCTTCACTGAGCCAAGAATTGATCAAGACAAGAGCTGAAGACAGACACATTATATATTTATTAAAGGTAACAAAAGAAAAGAAAAATGTTCAGCAAAGGAAGATCAGGCCAACTAAAGGGAAGAAAAGAGAAATACTCTGCAAACCAAAGAGTGTGTCATTGTAAGATTTAACAGTGGCACCCAATTTAATGGTGACAGTCTTTTGTATCACTCCTCAGGCTGAGGTAATGTCTTGGACATTCGATCAGAAACCTGTTTAAATTCTCACAAGAATAACTGAGGCTAGCACTCTCTCATTGGTTCTAATTACAGAACTTTGGGAAATGTTCTGAACATGTGTACTATGGAGCTCTGTGATCAACAGGCCACTTCCACTTTCCCAGTCATATTGACAAGTCCTAATCTCCTGCCTCAGTTTTAGTTGATATTAACTTGCATAAAACTTACATACCAGTTTCTCACTATTCAGATCAAAACAATGAAAAGTAACCCAAACAGATTTGTAAAATAACTGTAGCTACATATAGAAATAGCAATTGAGTTTAACTTTAAGTATTTCATTGATAAATTAATGAGCACATAACAAAGAATCCAGGGTGTTATTTATCTTCAAAAATCTGTCCAGAGAAGTACTTTTTGATGACACCTAGGACATATGTTTTCCATTAATTATACAAGAATTTTATTTTTCCCACATTAATATTTCCCAGAAATAGACAATTGCCTTACAAAAAATCATCTTGCCATTTTCATATGTATTTAGGAAAAATGTTTCAGAAACTGATAATAATATAGTTTTAATAAAGAATGGCACATTTGGAAGTTTTCTACTTATTGCCTTCTACCTTATTTATCAACAAGAAGTTGGAAAAATGCATAGATTAATTTAAAATGTTACTAGAAAAAATGAATATTCTTAGTGCTATAATGACATTTCACTTGTTATAACACTGAGAAAAACTATTTGTTTATAATAATTTTGTTTCCATTAATTTAAATTAGATAAAAACAAAAGTGTTAAAACTTTTTACATATAGAATGAGTTGTATCCAGTGGAATTTTGTCTGACACCATGGGTGTTTGGCTACACTAGTAATAGAGCCTTTCATTTTTTTTCACTTTGTGATTCTTAGGCCATCTATCTATGTTATCAGGTAGATATGAGTGTATTAGTTTAGTTTAGTCATCATAAAAATGCACTCAAACTGGCCTAACTGAAGGGCCCCACATAAGGTAATAACGCAGCACTAAAAACTAATTTAAGCAGCCGGTTAATTAAATTGCTGAATAATTCTAAGAAGTTTTTTAAAAAAAGAACATAAGGTTGGGATGAAAAGAAAGAGATAAGGGCTCTTCCCTTCAGGAAAAAGACCCTTATCTCGGGTATACTAACCTATTTGACAGTTCTAAAAGGTTCTCGCCAACTGTACACTGTAGATTTTGGCCAGATCTGGAGAAAAAAATTATCAGGTTTATTTTAAATTAATTTCCTATAAAATGAGCCCCTTCATGCACTCTGACTATACATGTAAATGCAAAACAGGGAGCACAGTTGAGATTTTAAATCATAATCCCCTTGAAATCAGCTTCTATCATGAGCTTTTGCCTATTATTGTTTTGAATAGAACTCTCATGTCCTCCTCTTTGTTTTGTACGTCTGACTTCATTATTTGTGGAACCATGAACTCAGTATCTATTGATGTAATGATTTCATAAATTTGAGGTCCCTTGAAGGTCAGAGAATATTATAAGAGGCAAGTCCCTGATGGGAGTTCTGTTATTTTTTTATCTTGCAATAAGTTATTGCTAAATTGTGATTCTATTTAGGAGACAGATTTGTGCGTCATTTTTACTGTATGGCCTTATAGTCTTATGCCTCTTCTGTCATTTCTCTGACAATAGGATAGATTGGGGGTAAATATGCCTTATATTAAAATATAGGACTCCGCCACTTAAATGCAATTATTATGGCTGCTGCTCTAAATTATGGGAGAAGAGATTTCACTGGCACAGTCTGATCTGATATCCTTCCTATCCACATGGAAGGGAATGTCAATATTGCTCTGTCTCAATTTCTTCTGTGGTTTTGATAGAAGAAATGCTATAAGGACCTTCAAATATGATACAAGGAAAATATTATAACTCCCAACCTGCTAGATATCTGATATGCTGAATTCATGTTCTCCAAAGTCAGTGAATGAATTCTAAGGAAATCGGGAGGTTGAGTAGGAAATACTCACTAAGAGGGAAAGATACAGTTCCCAAAATGTAGGAGGGGCCCCAAGCAAGTTGCTGAGACCCCACCTCTCAGGGAATGTTTTATAGAATACAACCACATGAGTACAATATAGGTCACAGTTATGACCAACCAATAAAATTATAAGTGTAATTGCTTAGGTGATATTGGTCCAATGGAGAACCAAGTCATGTAGCAAGTGTACATGGGAAGAACAAATAACTTTTCTGGAAGAGATGAGTCCTAGAGTCTTGGTTAGCTGCCAAAGTGACTAATGTCTATCTATATTTAATTAGACCAGGTACTACCACTTATCTTAGGTCGGGACGTTCCATTTTTATCTTGAGGTCTGGCCTCCAACAGATGTTTGCAGCCACATTTGTAATGAGTTTTCATCTTTGCCCTGATTCTCTCAAGGGCTTAGCCCTATCTAACTGCCTACAATATTTCTACCTACCTCAGCTGTCTATAATATTTTGATACTCTGCTTGTAAGGGAGTAATTTTAATTCTTGATGTTCTTAACAAGTCTTAGGAGACTTATCAGACTGATGGCTCCTGGGCAAATTTTTCCATTAACTCACTGCAAGCATCATGAGGACTAACATTTTTCACTGCTAAGAACTCTTGATTCAAACTTTATTTTATCAATGTTTTCTTTTCTGTCTCATATTTTGGAAGTGTATTTTACTAAAGATAGGAGAGACCCATCCTGACAAATTTTGAGTCCCAAACATCTGTATTCTCGTGCTTAAGTTAGTGAGGACTGGGAAATAGGAAATAGAACTCTGTACTCCTTTCTCTCTTTCCCCCCAGAAATGTCACTTTTTCAGAGAGAATTAACTGGTTTTTAAGGTGGAGTTATCTCAGTAAACATAATGACTTTAGTAGAAAAAAAGGAGCTTTTAGAGCTGTTTACCATTTGAAGACAGAATTAGGTAAGGCAGACATTAAGGTGAACCAGGAACTGTCTTTCTCTTCACAGAATTTCTCTCTGGAGCATTTTCCCAGGCCGACAAATGCTAACTTAAGAATAGATGTTTCCACCACCAATAATATCAGCAAAGGGAATTTGAGGATGGGGGTTTGCAGATGCTGATTAATGTGGACATTCTAGCCCTAGCTACTTCCTTGAACAACATCAGAGGCAATCAGTGGCCCTGGAAGGATCTAAACTGAAGGAAGTTCCAATGCTACTGGCTGAAATAAGCAGGTGAATGGGAAACATCTCTCTGTTTTTCCAAATGGAAAACATAAGTTTGGCTTCCCACACTCCTTCAAAATGTATACTAAAACGGTGGGATTCCTTTGACCCTCACTTCTGAAAATAACATTGTCTAATCATTTTCTACACTCATGCCTTGCCTGAACACCTCCTACGAATTCTGCAAAGAGGCTAGAAAAGAAAAACACAAATTATAAAACTACACCTTTAACAGGTTTGTCACACTGGGAAGATTTACATTTTTAAAAGCTGTGATTGCAAGAAGAGCACTTAAACCATAATAACTCTGATACAGAAGCCTTAGTGAGGCTTCTCAAGTAAAAAAACAAACGAAAGGGGTCCTGTACTATGGTAGAAACTATTACCAAGATTAAGGTAAGCCATCAACCTGTTTCTAAAAGAGTCCTTGATTTTGTAGTTGTAAAAGGTTTTATCTCTCCCTTTCTGACTCTCATTGCTGCTAGCTTTTTAAAAGTTATCTCTGGTGAGTTGGTAGAATCCATGCTGGGCCTGGGAGGAGTAACAAGAAGCCAGTTCACCCTGCCTGTGAGCCAACAGGCATGCAGACTGGGAGATGAGATTGCAAGAAAACCCTTCCATAAGTAACTGGCTGATTTGGAGGACAGGCTCAGTTGATAGCAATTGAGCTAAGAAAACAAAATAATGCTTGTAATGTTTGACTTGAATTTACATGCCTATGGTTGATAGTCTGAACAACTATTAAGAGGATAACAGTATGCAGCATAGTTACTATGGGGGATGTCCTTCTGTCTTGTTTTTGAAATCCAATATTGTTCTCACTGTTTTGTTTTGCTCCATTTTATTGTCTTGCTTTATTCAATCTTATGTTTTGATTGGTTTTACTCTATTCTGTTTTGTTTGCTTTGATTATGCCTGATGGTATAGGCAGCAATTTTGAAGATAAAAAGAGGCATTATGGTAGCTATTATAGATATCTTATTATCCTGTTTTGAAATCTTGCATCACTTTCAGTTTTTTATTGGCTTTATTCTTTTTTATCTTGTTTGTCTTTATTCTTTTTGAAATACACTTTCATTCTTTTATCCTGATTCATTTTATTCTATTTTGTTTTGTTTGCTTTTATTATGTCTGATGGTATAGACAGTTATTTTGAAGAAAAAAATGAGACATTATGCTAGCCATTGTTGATTTCCTATTATCTTCTTTTGAAATCCTGCATCACTTTAATTGCTCTGTTCTGATTAGCTTTATTCTGTTTTGTTTGGTTTGGTTTTATTCTATTTAAAATTATATATATATATATATATATATATATATATATATAATATCTTAGTTATTATTTACCTAAAATGTACTATAACAGAAGATAGTGAGCAGGGTATTTATACTTATAAACTAAAGATATAAAAGTCCATTATAATTCAATATGGTCAATATATCTAGAGGACATCCTGGTAAAAGAGTTTTATCCTTTCTGCATGATTTTTTGACAGTTCATCTGCTGATTAATTTGTTTTAATAAGCAATTAAAATATCCAAAACTGCATCATTGTAGTTTTCTGGACTCATATCAACGTTATATTTTATTTTTCTTTTGCCCTTGTAAACTTTTGCCTTTTTTTCTCCTTTCCATAAAAAATCAGATGTATAGGTTTTAGACAGTAGCTAAAATCACTTAAAACATTACTGGACAAAGTCTCACAGGTTGACAGCTTGCATGTGACTTTCAAATAAATGATTTAAAGCTTAGTAATAAAGTATATGTATGATTTGGGTAAATCTATATGTTTTCTGTATTAACACTCAAATGTACATTATCCTTCAAATGTTCTACACAAACTGGCTTATAGATAAATATATATTTATAATATTATCTGAAATACTTACTGCTCATGTGGCTTAACAGTAGGCTAATTTAAATTGGTTGATAAAAATAAAGAATTTTTAAAAATTCATGACAGATTTTCTTATAGGTTGTTAGCTAATAAAGATAATCTCAAGAATTAATTTATAAATACAGTGTCTATTGTTTTCTATGCACAATAATTTAAAAGTTTTTCCTTGGAGATATATATATATATATATATATATATATATATATATATATATCTTAAAAGTGTCAACTGCCATGAATTACTTCTCATGAATCATTTAAAAATCATTGTTAAAATAAAAATATGGGTACTTCTTGGACTTGAGAACTGCAAAACAAAGCCGCTTATGCGTCTAAAAATACAGTTGCCTAAACCAATTTGCTTCCAATTTTTCTACTGATGGGTGTCTTACTTAGTTTATCCAAGAGCCTTGCTAAATTAAAGTTACTTATTATTAAGAGAATGAAAGATTTGTTGCTATATTGACAAGTTTTTCTTAAGCTATCAAAATACTCTTTTTTAGATATGCAAAACTAGACATATAAAATAAAGTTTCTATATTTTAATAATAAAATTTTCTGTTTTTCGTTGATTGGCTTTTACTTACCAAAGCATGAGTTTTAGTAATTAAAGATTATTTAAATTTTGCCTTTATATTTTCAGTAATCAGTATATAACTGTTAAACAACTATTATTACAGTTTATTATATATATATATATATATATATATATATATATATTTATATAATACTTTGGTCTATCAATGCTCCTGTTCACAATCAATTTAGTTTGCACACAGAAGCATTCAGTAAAATTTTGCTTTCACTTTGAATTCCTCATTAGCTCATAAACATGAACCAAATTATCTTACCTGCTGTCATACAAGGTAGTGGCTTCCTCTATTTGATATTGTGGACCCAGACAGACCTGTGAACACGTGCTGTGAAGGATTTGTGTACACTTTTTTAGCACATGAAGTACTGTACGATATTATTCAATCCAACATGGCTCCAAAAAGAAAGTATAGAGAAAGTATGATAGTAAAAAGAAAGTATGGTAAAGGTAGCAAAGGTGATAAGGACATGCAGAGTGGTAATGAGGGTAACCAGAATGTGTAGAGCAAGAATGGAAAGAATGTTTTGAAGAATATAATCATTGAATTGCAGAAAGTACAGAAAGTATAAACATGGTATTTATGTGACTGATCTGGCCTCGTTTTACAAGATGGTGAAGTCGACAATCTTGACTATTCTGAAGAATCAGTATGCCACCAAAGAAGCTGATGTGGCAAAAGGAGTATTAGTGTTAACCAAGGAAAGGACACAAGTGCTGCAAGAGAAAGAAAATATTTTGATACTGTGGTTGAATGAGAAACAACTGGCAGATGACAGTGTTAGAGAAGCTATGATCTGTGAAAAAGTCAAGAAATTGCACAAAGATTTACTGCAAGAAAACCCCTCTAAAAATGCAAAAATTCTGAATTTAAGTCCAATAGAGGGTGCTTTGATAAATTCTGCAAGAGATTGGCATCCAAAATGTGATAAGGCATGGTGAGGCTTCTAGTTCTGACAAGACTGTTGCAGAAGCTTACAAGAAAGAATTTCCAGAATTCATCAAGGCAGAAGAATGCATTGCAAAATAAGGGTTCTACTGCAAAGAAGTAGTGGTCTTTCAGAAGAACGCACTGAATAGAACTTAAATCATGTGGAAGGTAAAATCACTCTGCGGCACAAATTCATAAATCCAGATTGACTCTTTTGCTGTGTGAATATGAAAACACTGAACTGAAGATTAAACCACTTCTGGTGTATGATTTGCAAACCCCTCAAGCATTCAAGGAACAATGTAAACAAAACCAAACTGCCTGTTACATGCAGGTTCAATGTGAAAGCTTGGGTTACAAGGAAACTGCTCATGTAATGACTGGATAAGGTGTTTGTGCTTAGTGTTTCTGGACACCACCTGACTGAAAGTTGCCTTCTTCTGATGAGCAATACCCTGGCACACCCTCTAGCCTCGGTGGATGATATGGCCACTGAGTATGACTTCATAAAGTTCAAGTTACTACCCCCCAACATGACAACTCTTTTACAGCCCATGGACCAGCAAGTGATCTGTAACTTTAAAGTTTCTTAAGAAACTGTACAACAAGATACTCTTTACCACATGTTTTAATGTCACTGAAGAGACAGCTTTGACTTTGTAAAAGCTCTAGAATAAACATTTCAATGTCTTCCATTGCATCAACTTCATTGACAAAGCCTGGGAAGAGATTGCATACCAGACCTTAAACTAAGTCTGTAGGAAACTGTGACCAGAATATGTCACTGAACAAGACTTTGAAGGTTCTGATGAACAAGCAGTGAAAGAAATTGTGTCCCTGGACAAGATTATGGGCCTGGATGTCAATGGTGCTGACACAGAGCAGCTTTGTAGGATCATAGGGAGACAATAATGAAGGAAGAACTTATTGAATTCCAGAGTGAGCAGGAGAAGACACTTGCCACTAAGCATTCCACTGAGGAAGGGAAAGACAGAGAGGAGGTTAGCAGTAATGTGATAAATTCCATTATGGAAAAATGGAGTGAGTTTCAGGATTTCTTTGAGAAGCACCACTCCAAAATAACTGTTGAACAGTGTTGAATCTAATGAAGAATAACATGGTCTCTCATTTCCTGAGGGTTATCAAGTGAAATTAGACAGATGTTTCTACAAATTTGATTCTGCAGCTAAGAAGAGAAGAAACCCCTGAAGACGAGGTAAAAAGAAGAAACCCCTGAAGGAGATCTCCTTGATAGCTTTAGGGAGGGGGACTCTCCTTCCAAACAGTAAACTCCTCCCCACCCACTTCCAGTTCTCCAACCCAAAAGTTGTCTCAAGCAAAGTTAGTGTTCTCTCTCTTCATACTGTGTTGTGCTTTGTTTCATTTTCTGTGATTTAAAAAAATACATATGGTTCAGAGTAGATTAACTTTATTTACATTGAATCTTACAGAAAATTTTGATTCAGTTTGCAACTAAACTTAGTTCATGACCCCATTCAAAAGGTGAGAATGGATTAACCTTATTTACATTGAACCTTTTGGGGAAATTTATTTAATCTGGAACCCTTCCAGTTTATTACCAGAACTGTGGAAAAATTAAATTTGTGAATATATATATATATATATATATATATATATATATATTCTAAGCTTATATATTTTTGACTTCATATATGAATAGATACAAAGTAATTAATAGATAGTATTTTTATAGAATATAAATTGCATCTAGAATTTAAAATTATGAAATAATAAAAAATTTTAAAGTCTCTTTATATATTATCTTTTCATTAAAAACTTTATGAGTGCCCTGACACCAGCCAACACTAGGACTAGGAGGCAGGCCAAAGAGGACTCTGAGAACAACCATGAACCCTGCTCCCAGCCAACACTACCTCTGCTCTTGGAGTCTCCACAAATGTGACAACCAACTGATCCACATGACTGAAGAGGAGATGAACACCCAGAAGGAGAACACTACTCAGGAGTGAATAATTACCCTGCCAAAGAAATCAGGTGAGAAATGACCTTGGGAGATAAACTTGGAGAGGGTGAAAGTTAAATAGGACCTTCGGGAATGCACTGGGAGGACTGGGAGAAGACCAAGAAGTTCATGAGACCTCTATTCTGTTTTGAAAGGCCAGGATTTTTGGTGGGCAATCATCAGAATGGGCAGACCTGAAGAAGTAGGTAGTAAGTCAAGCAACATCCTTTATCTCTGGTACTTCTGCCTGTATCCAACAGAAGATAGTGATTTAAAGTACTGTAGGCCAATATATGACTGGTCCAATCATTTTCACTAAAATAACAGTCCTCTTAGTTTTGCTTATGCGAAGTTCAAGAGTGGTTCCTATGGTTTGTCAATGTTCAGTTGACATTTGATGCCATTGAATTTAGTACTATAGCCAAAGCAATGTAGTAGTGAATGACAATTGATTTTCTCACAGTGTCAATATTTGGATTTCCTAGAGGCCACAAATAATAAGAAAATGGTTATACATATGCACAGGAAAAGGGAGAAACAAAAAAAAGAAGACATCCAAATTCTCCCAATTTTCCTAAGGCAGATCAACGGGACTCAAGGGGAGAGGAAAGCAAACATCAAGAAGTCAAACTCTGCCAAAAGCTGATAGAAAACATGAAGAAATTAGATGAGTCCCAAAAGGAAATGAGCAAAACTTCACAGAAATGTCATTCAAATGAGCCAAATTAGATGTGGAAAAAATGAATAAAAAATTGGAAAACTTGAGCAATTTGGTTCAAAACATGAAAGGTCAATTAATCAAAGATTCAGAATCCTTAAAAAGATATCAGACAGATATTCCTGAAATAAAAAAAATCAATACAATTCATAAATTGCAGAAATAACCAATAAAAAGAAAAAGTACCTGAAATTGAGGATGAAGTGGTGAATTATGGGGAAATATTCAGAGAAGTCACAAAAAAATTTAAGAGAACAAGAAAAGACCATGCAGCAGCTTCTATAGGATACTAAAAAGACCATACTAAGGCTAGTTGGATTTAGAGAAATGCTACAGATAATACAGATGGGATAATTAACATGTTTACAAGAATTACAGCAGAAATATTCCTAAATATGAGAAAAGGGTTCAACATTAGATTAAGCAAGTCTACCAGAACAACAAACTATGAGGAAAAATAAGAAGCTTACCAAGGCATATCCTTATTAAATTGCCAGCTTCCAAAAACAAAAGAAGAATTCCAAAAGCAGTCAGAAAAAAAAGAAAATCACACATAATGGTAAACACACTAGAATTACAGCAAATTTCTCAACATGAACCTTACACGCCAGAAGAGATAGAAGCATTTCAAGCCCTAGAATTTCCAACCCAAATTGATGGAATTAACAATGATTTATTTCAAAATAGATGGGGGAAAGGACATATCAATGAAATGATCATCTCAAGAGATATATGAATATTAAATCTCCAGAAAATGCTCAATAATATCCTAGACAGAAATGATGAAACCAGACCCAGATGAAATGAAAACGCCAAGCAAACTCAATAGATAAACAAAAACAAAAATGGACAGGAAAAGAAAAAAACAAAAGAGTCACCAATAGAAGAGTAGAAATATGATTAACGATCAACACATCTCAGTAATATCTCCCAAACTCAGTGGCCTCAATTTTCCAATTTAAAGACACAGATTGGCAGACTGGATCAAAAAAACAGGATCCAATAGCCTGCTGGATTCAAGAAACACATGTAATCCAAAAAAGTATTTATAGAATAAAAACCCAAGGGTGAAAAACATTGTTTCATGCATCAGGGCACCCATAACAAGCAGGGCTAGCTATTTTAATCTCAGACTTGGTAAACTTCAAGCTAAAATTGATTAGAAGAGACAAAGAAAGTCACTAAATACTAGTTAAGGGAAAAATTAGCAAGAAGACATAACATTCTTAATATTTATGCATCCACTCCCAGAACACCAATCTACATAAAAGAAGTACTGTTGAACATAAAAAACCAAATCAATATTCATACAATCTTAATGGGGAATATTTACTCTCGCGTTTGAAAAGAGATAGAGTAACTAAATAAAAATCAATAATCCGGTATTGCACCTGTGAACATATGACCTTAATAGACTTCTATAGATTAAGTCAACTTAGTACAGCATTGCTTACATTCTTTTCTGAAGTACATGGTACTTTTTCCAAAAGAGATTGCATCTTGCTTCAAAAAGCCTGCTGAAACAAATGCAAAATATTTGATATCACTTTATGTTTATTATCACACCACTGTGCAATGAAATCTGAAGTAAATGACAGAAGAAACTACAGAAAAAGGAGAAGCACATGGAAAATTAATAACAAACATATAAACAACAAATGAGTCAAAGAAAAAAATCAAGGAAGACATTTTTAAAAAGTTTCTGGAAGTTAATGACAATGCTTGTACATCTCACCATAATCTCTTGAACGCTATGAAAACAGTACTATGTGAAATTTATTGCAGCCCATGTTTACTTTAAGAAAACAGAATGACTTCAAATAAATAACCTCATGAGGAACCTTGAAATACACTAGAAACAACAATGATCTGGGCCCAAACTGAAATTAGCAGGAAAACCATAAAGATTAGAGTGAAAATAAATGGAACTAAGACTAAAAAGATGTTAAAAGAATCAACAAATTGAACAGTTGTTTTTTTGAAGAATAAAGAAGATAGAGAAACCATTAGCCAAATGTTCCAAGACACAGAAAAAGACACACATCAGTGCAATCAAAAATGAAATCACAACAGACACTGTGGAAATTCAGAAGATAGTAGCAGCGGTGAAAAACTATATTCCAACAAACTGGGAAATGGTGAAGAAATAGGCAAAGCCCTCAACTCAAACAAATTACCCATACTAACTCAAGAAGACACAAAAATATTGAACAACCTACAACAACCCATGAAATTGAGACAATAGTAGTGTACCAAAACACACTCAAATAAAACAAAAGAAAACAAACAAAAAAGCCCAATTTTAGCATGAATTCACTGCTAAAATTTTAAAAACTTTGGAGGATGTCACATCACGTATACTCACCAACTCTTCAGAGAAATACAAAGGGATGCAGTGCCTCTAAATGAATGTATGGAATCCATCATCACTTTGATTCTATAACTGGACAAAGATCACTTGAAAAACTTCATGTTAGTTTCCTTTACGAACATAGATGCAAAAACCTTCAACAAGCTATTAGCAAATAGAATTCATCTTATCATCAAAAATACCATACAACAAGATCAAATAGGGTTCTTCCCAGAGATGCAAAGATGGAACAACATACAAATATCAATAAATGTAATACATTTCATCAACAGAAACAAGGTGAAAAACCACATGATTATATCAATAGATACAGACAAGGCTTTTTACAAAGTCCAACACACTTTCATGTTAAGGTAAGAATTCTGAAAATAATAGGTGTATAGCACCATACCTGAATCTCATTAAAGCTGTTTATGACAAATCAACAGCCAATGGCATATTGAATGGAGAAAATCTAAAAATAGGCCCTCTAAAATAAGGAACAAAACAAGGATACCTACTATCACTATTTCTATTCAGTATGGTTGTCAAAGCATTAATGAAGCAACAGAAAGAAATAAAATGGATACATATAGGAAAGGAAGAAACACAATTATCATTATTTTCAGGTGACTTAATATTTTACAGAGGAGACCCAAATAACTCCACCCAGAACTCCTGGAATTAATAACCAATGTTATCAATGTATCAAGTTACAAAAATCAATAGCAATTGTGTACACCAATAATCAACTCAATGATAATGAAATTATGAACACAATATGATTCATGTTAGCATCAAGAAAAGGTGAAATACCTAAGTATTAACCTAACCAAAGAAGTGAAAGATCTCTACAAAGAGAACTACTGCACTATGAAAAAGGAGAATGAAGAGGACATCAGAAAATAGAAAGATATCACCTGCTCCAAGCAGAATCAATACTGTCAAAATGACCATACTCCCAAAACTGTTATAGGGATTCAATCCTGTCCTAGTCAGAATACCAACAGAATGCTTCGCAGACCTAGGGAAAAAATTCCTAAAATTTGTGAGGAACCAAGAGAGACATAGAATTGCAAAACAAATATTGTACAATAAGAACAAAGCCAGAGGCATCACATTATCTGGCCTTAAGCTATACTACAAAACAATAGTAATAATGGCATCATGATACACGAAGAAAACCAAATGGGTGGATCAATGGAACAGAATAGAAACATCCCCAGACAAATTTAGCTATTTGATCTTTGATAAAGAGGGCAAGGCATACACTGGAGGGGGAGATAGCCTATTTAACAAAGAGTGATGTAAAAACTGGCTATCTATTTGCAGAATATTGAAACTGGACACAATATCCCTCATTTGGTACAGATGGTACCAAACTAAGATAAAAAAGGCTCAAAGTTCTAAACAGTAAAACAGAAATATTGAATCTAGTATAAGTAAAATAGGTAAAACACGATATCATAGGTACAGGAAAGGATTTACTATACAGAACTGCAACTTAATAAGAAACAACAAGAATCAACAAATTAAAATGCTTCTGCACAGCAAATAAATCCATTCATGAAGTGAAGAGATTACCTGCCAAATGGGAAAAAAATTTCCAGCCATTCCTCACACCAAAGATTAATAATATCTACAATATATCAAGAACACACAAAAAATTAGACCACCTAAAACAAAGTATCCAATCACCCAATAGACAAATGAAGAGAGCAGATAGTTATCAGATAAAAAATAAAAACAACAAATAAACATATGAAAAAAAAGTTTACCATCCCTGGTCATTAGAAAAATCCAAGTTAAAACAATGATAATTTCATCTTATGCCGAAGAATAGCATTCATCATGAAATCAAAAAATTATAAATGCTGATGTGATTGCATTGAAAGAGGAACCCTCCTACATTACATTGATCATAATGTAAACTAGATCAATTATTGCAATTAGTATAGAAATTCCTCAGTTAACTAAATCTAGAAATCCTACATTACCCAGCTAGCCCACATCTAGATACCTTCCACAAAGAGCGAAAGACATCATACGAGAATGATACATGCATTCCAATATTTATAGCAGCGTAATTCATAATAGGTAACTCCTAGAAGCAGCCTGTATACCCATCAGCAGAAAAATAAAGAAAACTTGATATCTATACTTAAGGGAATATTACTTGGCTCTAAAGAAGGACAAATTTAAGACAATTATAAGAAAGTGGACATACTTGGAAAATAAACTTTTAGTGAAACAAATCAGATACATAAGCTTAAATATTGTATAGTAAGGCAAATTACAATGAACACAGTGAATGGTGGATAGAAAAAGACAAGGGGATTGAGTTCCTATAAATGGGAAGGTACTCAAGAGAATAAGAGTCACAGGAAAGGAGTACAATCAGGACAAATAAGTAAAATAAAGATATGCCATGCACGGGAACCTAATAACCTCAGTGACTGTAAACATAACATATCATAAATGCAAGATAAGACTAATAATATCAACAGGAACAAAAGTGGGGGAAAGGGATCTAAATGAGAAGGGAGGGAGGTCAGACAGAAGGGAAAGAAGATTAGGAAGAAGTAATCAAGCTGTGTTACATGCACCCACTCCCAAGATAATTGTAAACTGTATGTACTGCAGAGATATAATCGTTAAAAATAGAACTTAATCTATATCTATTGGCTTTGATCACATACCCATATATTTTATACTGAACAATAAGTCCATTTGTGATCAATAACACTGTTTTCTAATGTTATAAAAGACTATAGATGTCCTTTAATACTTTTCAGTGCAATTCCACCCTATAAAACTGTTAAAGGTGCCAAAATTTTGTCTTAGGGATAAATAAGTAAACATATGTAAAGATTCCTGTATGCCTGTGATTCTAGCTGTTGCTATCCTTATGGTGTATTAATTATGTTTGTGTTTCCAAGTATATAGCCTTCAAGAATATAAAACTTAGGAAACGTCTTCTTGTACAGCTGACTTCCAGACTAAACTTTTTTATTATGGTCAATTTTCACACTTATGCTTATGCAATTGTGTTACAACAGCAATACCTCCACACTATGAGGTTGAGACAGTCGTTTCAGTGACTAGAGATTAAAATAGATATAAACAAGTATATTCTATTTAAATGGCAGCTTTAAAGCATAACAAATTTAAATCAGGGTTTATTTATGTTATTCAATCTTATAATTAACAAAGTTATTAATTGACAAAATAAAAAATTAAATTTATTTCAAAGATAATGAAAAATCTAATATTACCACTGTAATAGCATCATTATAATTATTATGCCAAAACGCTGTTTGCTCTTTTTTTTTCTCTATGTTTGCTTGATTTCTAATTTTACCTGTAAATTTTTTTTTGTATTTTTGAGACAGGGTCTCACTACACAGTTCAGGCTGGCCTTGAGCTCACTTTGTAGCAACAATTCTCCTTCCTTAGCCTCTTGAATGCTGGGATTATAGGCATGTGCCACCATGCCCAGTTATTCCCCTGTAACACTTTATAACTGTTATTTTTTAACATTCTAGTAACTTCTAAGAAAATTATCATTTAACTTCTAAGAAAATTATAATTGGGTCAGGGATTTAGCTCAGTGGCCTAAGCATCTGCCTGACAAGCACAAGCTTGTGAGTTTGATCCCCGGCAAAAAAAAGAAAAGAAAAGAAAAAAATTATAACTAATAAAATTATCTATATTTTATATTTCAAAGGGATTAATATCTAGATAACACTATAATAGTTTAACACTCTGTTCCTACTTCAGTACTAGTGCAACTGACCTCCGGAAGTTCAAAAATTTAGGCATAGAGACCAAAACTAAAAGTAAATGATACCTCAGTTAAGAGGACAGGCAAAATTTTAACCCTGACCTTCTGAGGTCAACCTAGACCAGACACAAGATGAGACTCAGCTAAAAACAATCCTACAAATCTGAATAATGATCCAGACTTCAAGCACAGGGATTTTGTTAAACTCCAGAGGACAGGAGTCAACCTACATACATTATGTTAAAAAGAGAGTCACATGAGAAAAGAAATCTCCCATGCCTCCAAGAAAAGTCACATGGTGAAACTACACAGTGAACCATCCTTACAAATGACACTAGTAACACAAAAGACTAGAGGAACTATGAGGCTCTACACATAGCCCAAATGTAACCCCGGGGAAGCCCTAACTGACCTTAATATATATATATATATATATATATATATATATATATATATATATATATATATATATAGCAAGAGGGTAATTTCAGTTGACATAGGTCTTACTTTAACTTGGTCTTAAACACTTAACAATTATTATAACCAAAAGCATATAAAATAATAGTAATATAGACTAGACATAAAAAGAGGACTCCAAGCAGTATACTGGCATCTGCTGATAGCCACACTGGCCTCTGTGCAAGCTCACATCCCTTTAAGTTCCATAGCAACAATAGTTCCTCAAAACTGCAGAACACTTGACCTACTTATGGTCCAAACTGGAAAGATTTGCCCACTAAAAATAAAAATAAATTATTGTCTTTAGATAAGTAATTCACATCTGGTGCGAAAGAAAATTGCTTAAAACTGCAAAAAGGTCAGATTCATATATAACCTCCATAAACACACAGATCTAAGATACTGTATGTTATATTCTTTAATCCAATCTCTTAAAAAGTATCTGGGAGAAATTCACTTTTCAACTATCCTTTTTTGCCCAGACTAGCATTCTGTCATCTCTCTTTACCTACTTCCTCATCTTCAAAGAAATTCTTTTTTTTTAAGTTACTTGTGTTTTTTTTTTTTCTTCTTCTTTTTTATCAGTACTGGGGAATGGACTCAGCACTGCATGTTTGCAAGACAGGCACTTATGCACCTGAGCTAAATCCACAGCCCCTGAAATTTTTTTATTAAAAAAAAATAAAAAACAGTATCTGGACTTGGATCCTTCCTTTAATCATTGATCTTTCTTTGTCTTCTCATTCTTGTTATTATTTTGGGGCCATACATTCTTAGTCAGTAAGTAAAATTTTCCTCTTCTAGCCTAAAATCTGTAAATCTCCAAATAGCATGCAGATGGAACCAATGATAAATGTGACAGGCTGCTTTTACTGAGGTTCACGAAGTCAACCCTCTAAAGACAGCATGTAACTGCTAACCTACAACTCAACCTCTGTTGAAGATTCCGTAGATCAGTTATTGACAGCCATCTCCCCTATACTGATCCTTCTCAGCCAAAAGCTGTCATTGCCCCTTCCAACCTAATGGCAGTTAGGGACATTTCTTCAGAGGGAGGAATGTTTCATTCAGTTATCATAAAAATGCAGTCAAAGGGGTACAACTATAAAATTCCATGAAGGAAAATAGCCCACCATTAAAAATTAATTCAAGCAGACAGTTAATCAAGCAGATAGTTAAGAAAAAAATGATTGGAAATAAAAAGAGAAATAAGAAATCTTACATCAAAGAAAAAGACTCTTGTCCAGAGTACAATAATTTAGTTAATATTTGTAACACCTCCTTCCACCAAAGATACCAGATTTCAACTAGACCTGGAAAAAAATATAAAATTACTAGTTTTCTTTTAAACTAATTTCCTTTTAAAACAAACCCTTTTCACTCCAACACTCTGCTTATACATATAAAACATACATTTTTTTATTTTCCACTTACAATCCATTGCCAGTAGATATTTATCACAAGTATTTTACTCTTATTATTCTGAATAATACTTATAACTGCTTCCTTTGGTTTGTGATTTTGTTCTTTTGTCTTCTGTGGAACCACAGACTTGGTTTTGCAAATGTAGTGGTTTCATTAGTTATTTTTTTGTTTTGTTTTGTTTTGTTTTTACTACTAGCTATCATCACAGTAAGGCCTGTGTCTAAATAAATCCTACATGTTGATACAGGTTTTTTATTCATAAAGTTTATTGACAATTATGACCAGTAAGATAATTTCTTTCCAATCCTGTTTGAACTTGAGCTTCGTACTGCCAGTTAAAGAAATTTTGCTTGCTTTTTTTCAATTCTATTTTTACTTAGTCAGAGCTTAAAGCAGCAATCTTTATTTTTAAAGTTGAAGATGAAAGAAAACATTCAATGGCACAAGTGTAACCCAGCTAAAATATATCAGAAGCAAGAAGAGCTGGGTAACAAAAATCAAATATTTTTCTTGAAAAAGAAGTCACATGTCGGAAACTGAGAAGTGCCTGTGTTTGGATACATGTGCCTTCAAAAACCACATGTTAAAAACTTAGTACCAGAATTTGTGCTATTGAGAAGTGATAGAACCTTTAAGTAGAATCTAGCTGTAGGTCTTTATTTATACAAGGGAATGCCCTTGAAGAAGATTCTAGGATTTTGAGACTTCTGCTTTTTCATTTTGCTACCTAGCCACTACAATGTGAGTCACTGACTCTTCCTGCTGTACTGCCTCATCACAAACCCCAAACCAATGAGGCCAAGTGACTATGATAAAAAAGAAATAAACCTCTGAAATCATGAGCCAAAATAAAATGTCTTCTTTATAAGTTGATTATATGGGGTATTTATTGCAATGACAGAAAGAGACTAGCAAAAATAGATAGAGTTGGAGAAATGAAAAGTGGCTAAATTTAGGGATCTAACAAATACAAACTTTCCAGAATTGTATTATCTGGAGGAAATATATAGCCATTCAATTCTGTGAGCACAGTAAACATTAGGTAACGTGCCGGTAGTGGTGCTAAATACCTGTAATTCCAGAACACAGAAGTTGAAGCAGGAAGTATACAAGTTCTTAGTTACATAACAATTTTAAGGCCAGAATATATCACATAATGAGACCTGCTCATGAAAAAAATAAAGAATAGGAACGAGTATGGAATACAGATAAATTATTTTTCTAAAAGCCAGCATTTTAGAAGATAACTACATTTAAATTGAGCCTACTTTCTTACTTTTCAGTCTTTCCTGAAGCCTATTAAGTGGTGAAAAAATCAGCAATGATGGAAAGTGCATAATAATGCCAAAAAATAAAACAGGAATTCCACTGAAATTTTTTCAAAGTTAATCAGATGGGATCTAAGTGTGTGAAGAATGAGAGACATAAGTCAGTTTCCAATCTAATAATGGAACAATACTGGCAACCTTTCAGTGTGTGCCAAGAAAATTTGGGGAACATTCCTAAAGCCTTAGACATAAGAAACTATAAGCAGGTCAATCTATGATTCAAGCAGTATAAAAAAAACAGTGTTTCAAGACCTCTGCCATGGCCTTGGATTCCAGCTAAGTATAGGCTACATGAACCAGGAGGAATTACTCTATTGTAGAAGAGTGGGCCTTGAAAGGATGGCCTGAATAGACAAGTGCAAAGAACATTTTTCATATCCCCACAGATACTAATTATTCTACCAAACCTGCTATTTTCTCTGCAAATGTTTGGTTTCTTTCAAAAATAAAGAAGGAGACTACTATAATAACACAATTCCTGGGTTGGCTATTGCGATACCCAAAGCGTGGGCATGTTGTTCCATTTAAATTCTAATTCCTAAGAATAGAGGAAACCAGGTATGGTGGTAACCTGTGATCCCAACACTTGGGCGATGGAGGCAAGATCGTTGTGAGATTGAGTCCAGCCTGAACTGCATAATGAGAACATGTCTTTAAAAAAAGAGAGATAATAGAAGCCCTCCCAGTGCCATGAGGGGACTGCTGCCACAGGGGGACAGCGAGACCCCATCCTTTGCCAGTGAGTCAGAACCATTCGTGGACTGTGGTAGAAGAGAACCAGAATTCACCAAGAAGCAAGCCCTCCCTGTGAACCAGCACCAGGCATAGGCCGCTATCACTGTGGGGACAGCCAGATGCCAATCCCTTCCAGTGCATGGGCTGGGAAATAAGAAGAGCCAAGCCCCACACCCCTGTGTAAGCAACTGGCTGATCCAGAGAAACACAGGCTGCAATGCTAGCTATTGAGGTGAAATGCAATTTGTTGCTTGTGCTGTTTGGTGTTTCACTGACTTTGCAGGTCGAGGGCCTGTGGTCTGATCATCTATTCAGAGGATAACAGTATGCAGTGTGGCATCTATGGAGGATCTCCTGCTGAAGGTGGTAGCTATTGTTAATTCCCTGTTATCTTGTTTTGAAGTCCTGTATCATTTTCATTGTTTTGTTGGGTTGTTTTTGTTTTATTCTGTTTTGCTTTGTTTGTTTTTGTTATACCTAATGGCAGGAGCAGCTATTCCAAATATAGCAAGGCTTGTGATCGTAGCCATTTTGGAATTACTATAGTCTTGTTTTCAAGTCCTTTATTACATTCATTGTTTTGTCTTGTATTGGTTCTATTCTGTTCTGTTCTGTTTTGTTCTGTTTGATTTTTACTGTGTCTGAAGGTATCTGCAGCTATTTTGAAGACAAGAGACATTATGGTAACCATTGTTGATTTTGTATTGTTTTGAAGTCCTCTGTCACTTGCACGTGGTGTTTTTTTATTGGCTTTATTCTGTTTTGTTTTGCTTGGTTTTATTCTTTTTAAAAGAAAAAAATGAACAAATTAATAAATTTAAAAAGAGTGAATAAAAAGATTTTAAAACAGAAATACCCCTGAGTTTGTCAGAGAATTACATTACCAGCTTTACTGTTTTGAAATGCTTAAGCAAAAGGATAAAATGGTTAATACAAAAAGGAAGAGATAAAAAAGGGAAAAGACTCCTCACATGTATTACAAACACCTAAGAAAAAAGTTGGTGAAATGCGGTACGTTACAAAATAACACATACACAATATTCCAGAGCTTAAAAAAGCTTAAAATTTTCAGGCCAAAAGAAACTTCAAGTGTATGAGAAGGTTAATGGAAAAAGAATATTATATAGAATGTACCAGCATAAAATTTCTGAATAAAACTTATTAAGCAAAATTCCTACAAGCTTTTAGGCAAGTTATCAGAGAAAAAAAAGTATGTTGACAATGATAAATAGCAGAATATTTTGGTATAAACTGTATAAATAATGCTTGAGAGGAATGGATAATTTTAACTATTTGACTTTGATCACTTTTCTAAGAGAAAAATTTGCACATACTATTCATATCAGGTACTGGCAATTTTGTATGGTTTACAAAGGTCCAGATACATATTCATGTATCCTAGATGGTCCAACTGAGCTCTAAGAATAAAGAATTTTGAGGAAGAGACTATCATCTATGAGTCCATGCTGCAGTAAAGATACATTACGTTCATATGTGATGGCAACTGAGAAACACTCAAAGAAATTAAGAATTGACCAATCTATGTAAATTGCCTATAAAAACACGAATAGCAGAACTGTAGCCAGTTGAGAAAGGACAACTGCCAACTATGTCAAGCATGATAAAAATTGAAGAAAGGGTAATATTTATTACTCTTTTAAATAAATTATTATTACTCTTTTAAAATAATTATTAACCTGTTAAAACTAATGAATGAATGCCTTAATAAGTACTATATTAATATGGTTTGAAGACGCAATTAATACATCTTTTAAGGACTAAATGAATAAAGAAAAAAAGAATCTTTTCAAAAAAGATAGTCTTCAAAATATTAAGCACATAAAGTGTTTGCATATAGTAAAATTGAATAGCTTGCTAAGTTTTAGGATATATTACAGAGGTTAGTAGAAAAACAAATATTCAATTAATAGTGTTATAAACATAATTATGATTTTTTCTACAAATTCATAGCAACAAATCTTTGGTCAATATGTACTTTAAATGACAGAACGAAAAATAATACAAAGAATTAAATTGAAAAGATGTTTATAATGACAAAGTATGTACTAAGAGGCAAATACAAAATTATGGTTAGCTACAATTATCGTGGTGGTCTCACCATTTGTGGGTATGTTGTTTTCTTCCAAAAATGGTACTAAACTGACAAAGGGTTATGTTTTTAGAAAGGTATTTTTGGTCAACAAGATCAATGATAGCATAAACTGTATAGCACAGTGACCACTTTAAAATATTAAAAATTAGAAGGCAAGCACAGGAGGGATACTTGATGTAAGTAAGACCAAATAAATGGCTCCATGGGGAAAAAATATTACAGTTTCCCATGATATCCCAAGAGTATTTCAGCAACTGCAATTACCACGTAGGTGGCAAGTAAGGCTGAGGAACAAGACTGACATTATGTGGATATTCTGAAATCTTTATTCAGAATGATTGATTTTTTTTGTATTTCCTTCTCCATATTGCAAATTATTGCACATTTTTTCCCAAACAGGCATGAGGAATGGGAGAAGTGAGGAGTTTCTGGAGAAACTAAGCAACAGAGGTCCTGGGCTGAGGAGACTTGTTTCTATGAAGCATAAGTTTTGTGGTTGATAAGTAGGACAGAAAATGATGGAGAGAGGAGTAAGTGTGAGCAATGATCTGTGGGGACTCTTGGTTTTTTTCCTCCTTGTGTTCCCAAAACAAAAAACAGCTAGCCACACATGTACCATGCATAATAGTGGAAGATAATTTTAATTTCTCAGGAAGATAAAAGTTCCTAAAACTGCGATCTGATAGATCCCTTAATAAAAGCTGGATTTGCCACAAAGGAGTCTTAAAGCCAGGACAACCAGAAGTTTTTATTGTCTCAGAGACCTGTATTACTAGGTATTTTAAAGTCACAAACATGCAAAAAGAAAATTACAAGAAACATATGCAATGTATACAAATAATTTTTTTATTTTTTTAAATTTTTTTTATTTAAAGGGATAAAACAGAAAAAGGAGAGAAATATTACAGAATTTCAACAAAAACATAAACAGTAAGAAATCACTAGCTGATAAGTTACATATTGCTGTTTTATAAATAGTTGTTCAAGTTACAATATTAAAGCACACAAAATGGACACTCAAGCAGTGAGACTGCAAACAGATCTGTTCAACAATCAAACAAGAACTAAGAAATATGGGTAAACAATCCTGCACACATAAATATACGTGCAGTTATATCTTTTACAGCACTTCCTATTTTCTCTTTTTTACAACAGAAATTATACATTTTTTTATTTAAAGACAAAAAACATGAAAAAGGTCGAAATATTACAGAATTTCAAGAAAAGAAGGTAAACAGTAAGAAATCACTAGTTGATGCATTACATATTGTTCTTTTAGAAAAAGTTATTCAAGTTACAGAATTAAAGCACACAAAGTGGACACTAAAGCAGTGAGAGTGCAAACAGATCTGTTCAGCAATCCAACAAGAACCTAGAAATATGGTCATCAATCCCACACACCTAAACATACATGCAGCTATATCTTTTATAGCGCTTCCTATTTCCTCTTTTTTTACAATAGCAATTATAACTTTTTAAAATTTTATTTAAAGAGAAAAAAACAGAAAAAAGGGTAGCAACAATACAGAATTCTAAAAGAAAGAAAGAAAAAGGAGAATGAGAAAAAGCGCCACTAAGAAATCAGTAATTTATAAATTACATACTGTCATCCTGGATGTAGTTGTTCAAGTTACAAAGTTAAAGGGTACATAGTAAACATTCAAACAGTGACGCTTCAAACAGTTTTGCTCAAAGATCCAACAAAGATTCAGCAATATGGTCATCTATTTTACACACTCATACTTACATGCAGTTATATCCCTTAGAGCACATTCTTTTCCTCTCTTTTTTACATTAGCAATTACACATTTTGGTTTTATTACACTTGTAGTTCTTATTTACTTTTTACACTAGAGACACAAGATGATATTTGTAAATATGATTCTTAATTTATTTCACTAATGAGGATAGTCTCAAGTTGTCTCCATTTGCCTATAAAGGCCTCAAGACCATCCTTTTTTATAGCTGAGTAATATTCCATTATATAAAAATGCCACATCTTTTTCATCCTCTCTGCCGTTGAAGGGTATATTGGTTGTTTCCAGGATTTAGCTATTACAAATTGTGCAGCTATGAACATGGGTGCACATATACCACTGTGATATGAACTTTTCAGTTCTTCAGGGAAAATACCCAGGAGGGGGACAGCTGGATTGAATGGAACTTCCAATCCTAGTCTTCTGAGAATTCTCC
Source organism: Hydrochoerus hydrochaeris (assembly GCA_004027455.1). Lineage (NCBI taxonomy): Eukaryota > Metazoa > Chordata > Mammalia > Rodentia > Hydrochaeridae > Hydrochoerus > Hydrochoerus hydrochaeris. The sequence continues at coordinate 47,783 of PVLA01009166.1, forward strand.
ATATGGATTTCCATAATGGTTGCACCAGTCTACATTCCCAACAACAATGGAGCAGTGTTCCTTTTTCCCTGCATCCTCGCCAACAGTTGATTTCTTGGTGGCAGCTATTGTTTTCAGAGTAATGTAGAATCTCAATGCCGTTTTAATTTGCATTTCTCGAATGACCAGTGATGGTGAACATTTCTTCATGTATTTATTTGCCATTTGTATATCTTTCTCTGAGAACTATGTGTTCATCTCAGATGCCCATTTTTGGAGAGGGTCTTTGAATTTGGGGGGCTTGATGTTTTTCAATTCTTTATATATTCTAGACACAAGTCCTTTGTCTGAGGGGTTGCTAGTTAAAATTCTTTCCCACTCTGTTGGTTTTCTTGTCACTCTGTTGATGATTTCCTTTGAAGTGCAGAAACTTTTCAATAATGTGAGATCCCATTTGTTAATTCTTTGAAATGTTTCCCGTGCAGTTTGAGTTTGGTTCATGAATTCTCTGCCTACCCCTATGTCTCCAAGACTTCTACCTACCTTGTCTTCCAGTAGATTTAGTGTTTCCGTTTTAATATTGAGGTCTTTGATCCATTTAGACTTTAGTTTTGTGCATGGTGATATGCATGGATCTAGTTTCAGCCTTCGGCATGTAGAGAGCCAATTTTTCCAACACCATTTATTAAAGACACTATCCTTCTTCCAGTGGACATATTTAGGCCCTTTATCAAATATCAGGTGGCTGAGTGTCTTTGTAGTTGTGCTTGCATCTTCTAATCTGTTCCATTGATCCTCAGTTCTATTTCTTTGCCAGTACCAAGCTGATTTGATCACTGTGGCTTTATAGTACTGTTTCAAGTCAGGAATTGAGATGCCTCTTGCCATGCTTTTGTTGCCTAGAATTGCCTTTGCTATTCTAGGTTTCTTCTGTTTCCAAATGAATTTTAGGAGTGTGTTCTCTAGATCTGTCAGGTATGTCAATGTATTTTGAGTGGGATTGTGTTAAATCTGTATAACAATTTTGGGAGTATGGCCATTTTCACAATGTTGGTTCTTCCTAACCAAGAGCAAGGAATGTCCTTCCGTTTTCTAATATTCTCTTCAGTCTCCTTTTTCAGCATAGTAACAATCAAATAATTTTGAAAATGTTAATGTCATCTGATAAACAGGAAAGTATAATTCATATAAGACAAAAATAAAATTGTATTTAAATAAGAAAAAAAGAATGTGAAAGTTATTCCTAATAAAAATAAGATGTTTAGAATTGAAAATGCACCAGAAAACTAACAGATACATCTGAGAAAAATCTTACAGAAAAGAGAATAGGACAAAAAGATCGAAATAAATTAAAATTAAACAAATACATAAATAATATTTTAGTTCTCCACATCTGAGTAACATGTCAGAAACAAAACAGGAAAATCAAAATACAGAAAATTATCACAGAACAAAAACCCCCAACACAGTAATAAATCTCAAAACTAAAATTGCACACTAAAGGGCTAGATCATTAAAAGCATATCATGCTAAGTCACTGAAAACATTCAGCATTCAAACAGAAAGAGAGAGTGAGAGAGAGAAATTCAGCTGCTTTAAGAAAAGCCATCACAAGTAAATGCATTGTGAGTTAGTATTGACATTAACAAGATGAAATGAGATCAAGAAAATAATACAATAATTAGGCATGAAATCTATGACTACTGAAATAAAGAAAATATAGGGAATTTTGTGAGGCAGAACAACAGATGTGATGATCTTTTTTTAAAAAGCGATAAGAATATAAAAATTGCATGCAATTAAAAATTTAAAAATATAGGATTTAGAATACTACCTACGTTTACTGTGACCTAGAAGTACAAATTGGGGAAAAGAAAAACAGAGAGCGAGGCAGAGGGATGAGGGAGGAAGGGAGAGGAGTGGAAAAGAGAGACAAAGAGAAGATAGGAAAAGAGAAAACAGGAGAGATATGAAAAAATTGCCATACTAAAGTTGAAGTAAATTTCTTAGATTTGAAATACATGTAAAATGCCAATGAAAAATAAGAGAAATCCACATGATAACATATACTGATATAATGTATTAAAATTTTACAAAAAGTACAGGTGATCTTCAAAGAAAGAATAATCAAATTAATATGAAAGCATTTTGGATACAGAAAGGTAAGAGGATAGAGATTTTAAAGTAGTGAAGGAAAAGTTTTCCTCTAGATATTTCTATCAAAACAAATTGACTTTTATGGGAGAAGTGTTAATAAATATTTAACAGCTAAGTAAGGTTTTCCACAAAAGACAAACATTAGAGAACAACAAAGCATTGTGAGAGATACGAAAAAACAATATAAGACTCACTAAATCCTTAGCACACAATAGGTATTTGCTGAACAAGTATAAACTGAAGTATTAACTGTTTATGGAGAAACAAGTCCTAGGAACTAAAATGATGGAAACACAAGGACAAAGTAAAAAGAATAATTTAAACAAGATATGTTTACAGTTTCCTTGGTGTCTTTTTGCTCCCAATCCAACATGACTTTCTTTTTGGTACATGCTTACTGCTATGTCAGTGATTTAGATAGTAGAGAAAATGTCTGTGAGATTTATAGAGACAAATTAAATATCAATAACTCCAATACCAAAATTTCTTTTGTATGAAGCACACAAAAATTGCCAATGAACTAAGGGCATAGATTTCTATTATTAGTTTACATGTGGAAAATCATTCATGGAGATGAAATTTGCTTTTTAAACAGAATTGATAAAGGTCTACATACATTGAAGAAACAACAACAGCTACTACTCAGATGAATACAAAGATAAATACCCAAGCATAAGAGAAAGAGCCTACTTGTCTCCTCTGCCCGCAGTTTATATTCATTCCTTCATATTACAACAATATACTTTCAGGTTTTTAACATCTGAAATAAATTAAGATGATTCTGGACTATCTTTACAACAGTTTCTAGGGAACAATAGTTCTTTCCTCTTCTCTGAATAGCAAATATATGAAGGAACTTAAATTTTTCCAATGACCATAATGAGGGAGTAGTATTTTATTCTTTTACTTTTATAAACCTTGAAGATGACCGTATTCATTGATCAAAATCTCTTGGTTTTATCTGTAAAATTCCAACTTGAGTTAACTTAAGAAAAAAAAAACTAATGCATCGATTCAATTATACATTATGGTAAAACAGAGAGGATTAAAATTCTGCCCTTGCCTTCTGCTTCTTTTATTCTTTCAGGCTATATTTCATTGGACTTGATATCTAATAATTCAACCCCCACATCTTCACATTTGTATATAAAAGAAAATGAAGCTCTTTTTGAGCTGCCAAATTGAAAAATAACTGTAAAGAAAACTCTAGTTTGTCTATCTTGTGTCAGATGCTGATTCTTGAAGGAATCATATTATTCAGGTGAGAAATAACATGATTGGATCAACCTAGGCCTTATGCTGATCCCTAAGGTAAGGGCATTGTCCTAGGTCAAATTCTACGAAAATTCAGAGCCTAGAAGGAAGGATCTGAGGTGGATATATGCATGCAGGAAGCATTTAGAAAGTATTTTTAAATGCCTGTCTGTGAAAGAGTATGGGAAGAATCACACAATGAATGACATTGAGATGAGATTCAGCCAAATCTATTCCAGAGAGTAAAGAAAATAATGCAACTTTTCAGAATGATTCCGAATTGGAGGAGTAATTCATGACATTTTCCCACCAAATGCATTAGTCACAAGATAAGGTGTTTAGTTTATCTATGAATCCCCCCAAAAACCTCTTCTTTAGGTTGCAGGTGTAAAGCATTTTGTCCCAATGATAGGAGTCACTGATATAGAAATATTGGTGCCAGGTATAGGTTTCTTGCTATGATGAACCTGACCATATAGTAAACAAGCTTTTGGAGACTGTTCATCAGAATAATTTGGAAAAGTTTGTAGAAGCAGGAGAGAGAAACCATTTACTGCTGCAAGCAGAAATTTGATGGCTGATTTTTGTCAGAACTCAGAAGACTAAAATGCTTATTGGAATGAGGAAAGTAATGACCAGGTTGATGAGACTTCAAATGGGAATGGAGACAATATTAGAAATTGAGCAAGCATCCAAGCACATTTCATTTGGCAAAGATTTTTGTTGACATTTAGCCCATGTCCTAATGCTTTGTGTGAGGCTGAGGTTAAATGTGATAGAGTAATTGATATGGCTAAGGAAATTTCAAGGCAACCCAATGTTCAGCTTGTGACATTGTTACTTCTGCCTGCTTATAGCAAAATATTCAGTGATATTCTGGAGAAGTGAGAAAAACTGGGAGATTATAAATCAGCTTGTCAAAGGAAGCTTCCATAAATTTGGGATTGTGGAATGCACAGTTACTAAAAAGATTAGCATTAAAAAAAAAGCTAAGTACTTTGCATCAGAATAATGAGAAAATGACTTAAGGATATTTGAAGAAATGGCCTCACCTCACATATCTCAGGCAAAATGGTGAATAAAGGCAATGCAATTGAAAGAATTTGAGAAGAGAGTTTCAAGATACCCTGCTCATTCACAACCAACTAGGCAAGTGAATCTCTGAGTTTAGATATCCAAGCACTCAGACGCTTCTAGTGCTGTGGTCTATGGGAGTCAGCAGACCACTTGATGCAATAGGAGACCTTGATGTCATCCACATGGTGCTGGGATTTTGGCCCCACAGAAAGGAAAGACAATGGTGCTCAAAAGTATCTGATTACCTACTGGGAAAGGAGGAGAAAGTGGACAGTGTGAAAATACATTTCTTTCTCAACAGATTGCTTTGTCCCATTTTCTGCATAAAATTTTTGTGTCCCTATGAGGAAATGTGCTAGTTCTCTTGTCCTATAGTTACACTCTTTAGTCTCTGTTCTCTTGGACAGCATATTTGCTTTCTGTTGTGGCTTTAACAAATTACAGTACCACAAACTTAATGAATTAAAACAACATAGACTTTTTTGTTACAGATTTGGAGGTCAGATGTCTGCAATTGGTCTTATGAAGTTTATTTTATGAGGTTAAAAATAAGGTACTAGTAGAGCTGCAATCCTCTTACAGGGTCAGAAGAAAAACTCTGTCTATGCCTTTTCTAAATTCCACATGTCACATGCATACCTTGCTGATGCAATATAGGAAAGGAAGAAATTTAAGGTGTGATGATGGTCACATCATTTCTAACTGCTGCTTTCTTTTTCAAATTTCCTTCTGTCTCTGACTTTTTTGCTTCCCTGCCTCTTCTTGTAATTTGATTGGAACCACTTGAATCACATGATAATTTTATCACCTACCATTCTTTAATTGTCACATCTGTGAAATCTCTTTTGCCATGTAAGGTAATATATTCACATGCTTTGGGGATTAGGCCATTGACATCTTGGTCAACAGCATTATTATGCTTATCACAGATAGGTAAGGCTGATATTTTCTAAGTGGTTGAATAGGTGAGTCAGTGTGCGGAAGAATCTCTTCTCTCTAATATGAGTGATTTCTGTAAAAGAGTCCACCTTTCCTAATTTCTACAGATTTCCACCTACAAGATGTCTCAGCCTCTATTAGAAGAGCGCTTAAAATAGGTAATGTGGGCAGCTTTTACACTCTGAAATTATAATTGTGCTTTCACTGTCATGAAAACCATCACCCCCCCACCTCATCTGAGTCTTGTGGATGATTGAGATTTTGGGAGACAGTCTTCCATTTTTAAATGTAAGGTGCTGCTTTAGGTATGCAAGGCAGCCTTTCCCCTTCCTGAGGCCCATGGTTGGCTTCTTACTCCTCTTACTCAGTTGCTTCCTGTGTAATTAGTTATACTTGAATGCAGACTCTAATATTCTCAGAAGTGCCTATGATTTATCCAAGATCACTTGAGTGAACCATAGATACTGTATTATGAACTGCACTCTCCATGGGTAGTTTTCCATAAAATATCCATCTTTTTATAAACAGGTTTTATAAACAGAAGTACTTGTAATTTTTTAATTCCTAGCAACCTGAATTAGAAACAGGTATTCTGAAGTTAGACAATACATTTTTTAGGCTTCACAAGGTTTGATTCATCCTTTGGAAAATCTGAGTCACTCAGGTGATATTATCCAACACAGTGATATGCCTAAAGGAGAACTGGTCACAGGCAACCCAAGAAAGATGATTTTATCTAGCTTTCAAGAAGATTGCTAGTTAGAGATTACACCTCTTTTATAAGTTACTAACCTCCCACAGTTACCTGGATATTACTGAAATATACTCCTTATGCTTGGCTTCCTTAGATCTCTGAAGAAGAGCAAACACCTTAAATTTCTTCCTTTACTATATTGCATTATTATTTGAAAAAGTTTATGGCTAGACCAGATCAATTCTATATTTGACTAGATAGTTTATAAAAGATCAAGATTCAGGTTGCCTAGTATTTATTCCCAAATGCAAGTGTTTTCTAAGCCAAATCCTTCTATTCTTCTTTGGTTGTACTCTTGTATTCATATACCTTCTGGAACAGCTATACTAGTAGTCACTTTCCTTGAAACATTTGCTAGCCTGTTGTATTTCTTTGATATATAACTCAAACTTTCTGTAGCATTGCAAGCTTCAAAACCACTAATGTACATTATAAAATATATATATATATATATATATATATATATATATATATATATATATAGGCTACGGCACCTGTTCCTTGGCGTCAATTGTTTTGTTTTGAACAAAATTCAGTTATTTTTTTTTCTCTGAAAAAAAGGTTTATCATTAGTAAAAAATACCTTTAAATCTTGAGGAGTCATCATTTTCATAACTGCCAAAATACATTTACCTATATTCTATTTTATCGTGTAGGCCCACACTTGGCAGCTGTAGAAAGATGTCTTGGTTTTTTTGGAGTAGGTATCATAAGTCTTATTATCCATAGCATTTCCAAAGGCATCCTTTGGAAATCATGGAGAAATTAATCTCATCCATAAAATCAAACAAAACCACATTTCTCCTTTCTCTCATCTTCTTGACAAGTACAGTATATCATAAAATTATGTTATCAGAGTTCCTAAAGCAATCTCATGTACTCTTTTGAACTTATTCTCATCAGAGTCTAATTTTTCTACACATTTTTAAGTATTTCTGAGAGTTCGAATATAACTTTACACTTTTTTTAAAGAGGATCATCACTATTTTTATTTCTAGTGAGTTATCTCTAATACTATAGATTAAAATTGGCCCAAAGTGCATACAAATTCATTATGAAAATTTGTGGTAAGCCTGAATGGATTTCCCTACTTATAATGTGCAAGAATCTCAACCATGAACTCAGAAAAACAACAACAAAAATGTTATCAAATTCCTTAATACCCTTTGCATAAGTAAAAGTATAAGTCCTTATTAAGTATCCATCTCATTAATGTTGAGAGGGATACTCTATTGTAGTCATTAGTGTTCTTACTCCTGTAACAGCACTGTTTTATAGACTTGGAGACTTACACAGCAACAGGGCATGCACAGTCTGCCTCCCCTCTTTATAGCACTTACTCTGAGACTCTTCTCATTCCCACCCCAAGCGCTGCCTCAGATCCCAGAATGCCACAGCCCATTTTTGCCATGCTAGGGTGCACATTTTCCTCCATGTCTGTATTCCAAATTGAGAAGTAACGGTGCAACCTCTTCCACAAAGATGAGAAAAAATACCTATTTTATTAATAATACATTAATGTAATTTTGCCATTATAGAATTACTAGATTTCTTGTAGGACATTATTGTTTTATAATTAAGTTTATTGGTACAATTTAGATACACACAATGATCATATTCATCATAGATAATTTGTATCTGTGCATGATACATCTTAATTCATCTTTTGCCATTTCCCTTCCCTTTCTTCAACCTCTCTTCATCTTGTTACGAAGCTTTGTTTTTATTTTATTCTTTTTTTTATTTTCCCTTCCACCCCCAAATTCCCCTTTCCTTTTGAACAATTACTTCCTATTTCACAATATTCATCATATATTTTGGTTCTTATTTAAACTTTCAGTTTTTAACATCAGAGAGACAATGCAATATTTACACATACATGTCCAATTATTTCCCTTAGGATTATGTTTTCAAGGTCCATCCACTTAGTTAAAAGTGTCTCAGGTTTATCCTTTTTTATGGCTAAGTAGTACTCTGTTGCATATATATTAAGAAAAAAACCCACTTTTTAAAATCCATCCACTGGTTGTTGGGCAAATGAGTTGTTTATAAGATTTAGCTATTGCAAATTATGCTTCTATAACCATATGATGCACATGTATCTTGTGGTATGATGCTTTGATTCTTTTAGGAAGATACTCAGAAGGAGAATAGTTGGATTAAAATGAACCTCTAATCCTAGGGGTTTTTTTTAGCAATCTCTACACTAATTTCCACAATTACTGAACCAGTCTACACCCCCACCAACAGTGTAGAAGGATTGCTTTTTCCCCACAGCCCCTCCACCATTTGTTATTGTTTGATATCTTGGTGATAGCCATTCTACCTGGAGTGAGATGCAATCTTAAGGTTGTTTTAATCTGCTGGTCGCTAATAATCATGATCTTCAACATTTTTTCATGTATTTATTTCCCATTTTACTTCTAATAAATGTCTATTCATTTCAGATGTTAATTTTTAGATTGGTTCTTTAAATTAAGGGACCTAAGTTTTTGATTCTTTATATGTTTTAGATATTAGTCCTTTGTCTAAAGAACAATTGGATAAGATTTTTCCTTCTCTGTGGGTTGTCTTTTCACGTTGTTGGTGATTTGTTTTGCTGGGCAAAAGTCTTTTGATAATATGAGTTTGTGATTCTTTTGATATCTCAGTTTTTGATTCTTTGTAGTATTTCCCATGCAGGTGAGGTTTTGTTTGTTAAGTCATTAAGTTTATTTGTTTGTTTTGTTTGTTAAGTCATTAAGTTAAGTTTGTTAAGTCATTGTTATGTCTTCAAGATTTATACTTATTTTCTCTTCCAATAGATCAATATTTCTGTTTTAATTTTCATATATTTGATCCATGTTGATTTTAATATAGCTACTGTTCCCTCTGACTCTTCACAGCAGAAACTAACTACAAGTTGCTGCACACTTACTGTCACCATATCCCTTTTGCCACTACTGTGTACTATTATTACTCTTTTCCCACTGCCTTGATTGTCTATGGATACTGAAGTCAGATTTTATTTGTAAGAAAACGCTTGCAGAAGATTAATGACATTATCATCTATGACGACCTCTGTCCATTTTTCATTACTCCATTTTTTTCTGTGGGCCTAATTTGGTTCTTGGTTTCAAATGCAGAAATCATGAGCAGTACCAGTATCTGAGTAATACCAGTGACTTGTAAGGTCTTCCAGTGGGAACATTTAGAGAAATGCTTAATCTAGAAAAAAAAATACATTTTATTATTAATTCTAAACTGACTCTTTTAATTACTCTAAGACTGTAAGACCCCTTCTACCCCATCTAAAAGTCATCAACTAAAAGTTCAAGGCTAAAAGTTTATAATTGTGAGCTGTGACTCTATATTACCCTTTTATTTCTGTTAATCATATCCTGAGTTTAGGAATTTGTACAGGTGTGAGCCCTAATAAACTTATACAAATCAACATTACCTATTTTCTTAGTTACTGGAATTGATTTAGGGAAAGGAAGATTCCATTGAGAGCCAATTATATACAAGGGAAAATAATCCTTTTCTTCTACAGAACTAGGTACAGAAGAGAATAGGGGAAGGTGTCTATAAGAGGGAGAAAAAGCTGACAGGATATGATATCTGACCTTCAGCAGGAATTTTGTCACGAGAATAAAAAGTCTGAAGCTGTTAGGAATGGCTTTTTTCCCTATCTTATTATCCTCTCTACATACTATTGAGGTATTGACTTCACAATACCAATAATGTATTAGAGATGGCTCTCTGCAAATCATGAGGGCTGATCTTGTGCACTGCTTCATAACTATGTGCTTCGTAACATCTTGTTGAAGATTGAAATCAATCACAATTGTATTTATCAAATAGAAATCAGCAAACACTGAGCTGAGGATGTGCATCAGTAGGAGAATACTTTGCTAGCATGAGTAAACTCAGGTACTGTTTTCTATCCCAAGCAGTTTTCAAGGAGAAAAAAGAAATCAAAAGGGGGAAGACAGAGCAGTGAGGAAAGAAGAAAGAAAGAAAGAAAGAAAGAAAGAAAGAAAGAAAGAAAGAAAGAAAGAAAGAAAGAAAGAGAAAAAATAAGTCAACTGAAAAACAACACATGAATTCCCTAAATTATTTTATGAATCTTTCATTTTGAGAGGATATAATTCAGATGTATTTTCTATCATACATGTTTGACAGTAGAAGCTCAGAACTTGGACTAGCTTAAGTACCTGAGATACTGAATATAAAGCACTTGTTAGTGCACTTCAAGGCATATAAAATAATGTATAAATTGTTATTGTGCTCCTTTAGTTGTTGAAAACACAATCATGACATTGATCTACCTTTTGCAACAGCTAAAAACAGACTTTTTAAAATACTCTACAGATTATCCTCTTCAATTGCTTGTTCATACTACTATAAAAATAAACTTCAAAAAAGTCTGATCATGTCACTCACAGCCCAGCATTTGAGGAGCTACCTATTAATTTCAGGTAAAAATCCAAACTACCCAGGAACAACTCAAATCACTCTCTAATTTATGTCACATCCTAAATTCCAGGTATACTGAATTCCTGTACTCTCTCCAATATGTGATCCAACTCTTCAAATCCCTTTCCTTGCTTTTGCTTGAATTCACCATTAAATTCAAATTTACATGAAAAATCTTTTCCATAAGTGAACTTCCTCAGAAATTTTCCTCTGACACTTCCTATTTAAAATGTCTATTTCCTATTTTTTCAAGTATTTGGAGTTAAAAAAGTTGGGCTAATAAGGCAATGTTAGTGTTTGCCCTAGAGAAATAGAAAGGTTGCCATATTTAAATGGTCAAGAGGCATATATGACTAATAAAATATAATAAAATACAAACCTAAAATAGAAATAAGAAAGAGAAGAGAGGCAGACATATGAAGAAACAAATTTGCTGAAACTAAGGGTAAATGAAAGAAGGGGACAGAAGCAAAACAATAATGTCAATTCAATATCGGGCAGCTGCAATCTGAGAATGCTATTTTGGGATTGACAACCATGGGGAGATCACATATAAAATTAGATATGGGCTGAGGCTGTGGTTCAGCTATAGTGTTTGCTTAGGATGTTTTAGGGTCTGGATTTGATCCCCAGTACCATCAAATCAAAAATGAGATGGTGTTTGGGACATTTTAAATGATGACAGTGTCCCAAGAGACTTAAATTGAAATGCTTTCTCCTAGTCAATTTCTTTTTTGACTCTGGGACACTTCAGCAAGAAAGTCATTGATAACAGAGATTTTAAGTGAATTAATTAATCACATCCACCACTATCACCATCATCATCATCATCTGCATTACTAACCCTTGTTGAACTCTTCCTCTTATCTAGATTATGTTATCTCATACTGACAAAAACTCTATGGGAAAGACATTATTATTTTCTTCAAAATTCAGATACAGAAATGAGACAGAGATAGGAAAAGATGGGATTGAGATTCACCTAAGTAAGCCTCACATCATCACAGCTTGGTATTATATATTGTACAGCTTTTAAAGTATAAATTCAACTACACATATAATATATGTTTCTTATGAAAAATGAATATATGGAGTGTGACAAAGTAGGTAAAAATTCCCCAAACTTTGACAATCAAGAATGGTACTGTTAGCACAAGAATGAATATCATTCTTGATGTTTTCAAGTACATATATACATATGGAAGTGGTTACCTAAAATGCTTTACATAATCTATATAAATATAATTGATAGCAATGCAATATGGAATAAAACATTATATAACATTTTACCTTCTTTTTTACTTACTAATACATGTGGCTGTATAATAATTCAGTTTACAGTTGTTCTACAATTTATTCAACTGATCTCTAGGGATGATTCTTCTGTCATATTAGGCTGTAATTTTATGCATATGTACTCTTTTTACAGGACTATTTTTTGAGAATAGGAAACTAGGTGGTGGTGAGGAAAGTTCCAGCTCGCAGACATTGGCCTGGGGGAGTTTGGGACATCACTTCCGTTGCTTGGGTGCCTTGCTCAGCCCTCTAGGACACTGGACAAGACTTGAGAGGCTTCCTGTGCTTGAGTGGACCATGCCCAGCTGCCTTCATTCAACCAGTGGAGCAAAGGCCCATGAGTTCCAGGAGACAAGGGTGCAGGAGGTGATTTCCAACACACTCAGGGAAAGTTTTAGAATATCACTTTAAACATGGAAATATAGGAAAATGACAAAATGAGAGAACAAAATGCAATCTCAAACCTCCAGCCCATCCCAAGAAAGCCTGGGAGTCACATACATAGAAGAAAATACTACTCATACACCTGAAATACCTGAAATGATATCAACTGAAATAAAGAAGCCAGTATGGGAAGCTATGAAGGAACTCAAATCAGAAATGATCTCCCAGGTAAAAGAAGAAATGATAAAAGTAGTGAAAGAAATAGTGAATGCATCTAAACAAGGCACAGCTAAAAAATTAGAGAAACAACAAAAAAATTAGAGGAACAAAGCAAACAAATAGAATCCCTGAATGAACAGTATAAGAAACAAAAAAATACATGAAGGAGATTCAAATAGGTATACATGAAATCAAAAATTCTATTAAAGTTGCCAAAACTGCCTCAACAAAAGTGAAGATAGAATTTCAGACCTCGAAGATAAGATTTCAGCTAGTGAACAGGAAATAAAAGCTCTTTTAAAAATAACAAGGAATTAGGAATTAACAATTCAACAGTTGCAAAATGATGCAAAGAAAAACAACATAAGATTAATAGGGATAAATGAAAAAGAAAGGGACAACACAAATGATATCAAGAGGCTATTTACAGAAGTAATAGCTGAAAATTTCCCAAACACGAGAATGAAAACTGACATTCAGATTAGTGAAGCACATAGAACTCCAAACAGCCATAACCAAAATAAAACTATACCCAGACATATAATAATCACCATCCCAGAAATCCAACATAAGAACAGAATATTAAAAGCTGTTAGAGAGAAAAGATAGATCACCTATAAAGGAAAACCTATCAGAATCATACCAGACTTCTTAACAGAAACAATAAAGTCATGAAGAACATGGAGTGAAATATTTCAGATCCTAAAGGAAAATGACTTCCAACCCAGACTGATATACCCTGCAAAACAGTCCTTCAAAATGGATGGAGAAATAAGATAGTTCCATGACAAAAAACAGCTGAAGAACTTCATGATCACCAAACCAACCTGCAAAGAATACTCAAAGACATTCTAAATATATATAGGAAAAACCACTAAGCAAGATAGACAAACAGAAAGGAAAGATAAAGATACAACAACAAAAAGATAACGTGTAAACAATGAAGCAATATATAACAGTTATAGCCATTAACTTAAATGGCCTCAATTCACCAATTAAAAGAAACACACTGGCAGAATGGATCAAGAAATACTGTCCAACCATATGCTGTCTACAAGAAACACATCTAACCCAAAAGGAAATTCACAGACTGAAAGTACAAGGGTGGAAAACAATACTTCACGCAACAGGAACTCAAAAAAAAAAACAAGCAGGAATAGATATTCTGTTTGCAGACATTGTGAACTTCAGTGCAAGAATGGTCCTAAGGATAAAGAAGGTCACTACATACTAGTTAGTGGAAAGCTTCAAGAGGGAGAGATAACAATCTTAAATATATATGCACCAAACTCCAGAGCACCCAGCTATACAAAGCAAGTATTAACAGAAATGAAAAATCAAATAAGCAATATCACAATTATAACAGGAGACCTTAACATGCCATTGACACAAAGGGACAGATCAAATAGACAGAAAACCAGCAAAGAAATAACAGAACTGAATCACACTTGTGAACAAATGGATTTGATATATGTAGACAGAGTGTTCCATCCAAAATCTTCAGAATATACATTCTTCTTAGCAGTACATGGGAATTTCTCTAAAATAGACCACATACTAGCCCACAGAATATATATAAGTAAATTCAAAAAAATGAAAATATCCCACTCATGTTATCAGATCATAGCACCATAAAACTAGAAATTAATGATTTAAAAAACTGCAAAAACCCCACAAACACATGGAAATTGAATAATACACTCTTGAGCAATCAGTGGGTCACAGAAAATTAAAGAAGATATTAAACAATATCTACAAGCAAACAAGAATACAAATACAATATACCAGAATCTGTGGGATACAATGAAAGCAGTACTCAGAGGAAAATTTATTGCACTGAGTTCCCACATTAGGAAAACTGAACAACACAAATAAACAACCTGATACTACACCTCAAACAGCTAGAAAATGAAGAACAAGCAAAGCCCAAAGTCAAAAGAAGGGAGGAAATTATAAGGATCAGAGAAGAAATTAATGCAATAGAGACTAAGAAAACATTACAAAGAAGCAATGAATCAAAGAGTTGGTTCTTTGAAAGAATAAATAAAATTGATAAACCCCTAGATAAACTAATTTTAAAAAGGAAAGAAAAGACTCAAATTCATGCAACATAGAATGAAAAAGGTGAAATCACTACCGATTCTGTGGAAATACAGAAGATCATCAGCACCTATTTAGAAAACCTCTATCTACTCTCATAGGTTTGATAACACAGAAGAAGTGGAAAAATTCCAAGAAACATATGAACCATCAAAGCTGGATGAAGAAGATGGAAAACTGCTGAATAACCCAATTTCCATTAATGAAATTAACAATGTAATTAAGTCTTTATGAACAAAGAAGAGTCCAGGCCCAGAAAGATTCACTACAGAATTTGACAAGAAATACAAAGAAGACTTAATGCTGACACTCCTCAAATTGTTCAATGAAATTGAAAGGGAAGCAATTCTCCCTAAGTCATTCCTGGAAGCAAATATTACTCTAGTAGCAAAACCTGAGAAAGATCTAACTAAAAAAAGAACTACAGGCCAAACTCCATAATGAACATAGCAGCAAAAATTCTCAATAAAATATTGGTGAACAGGATGCATCAAATCATCAAATCCCACTTGGTCATACACCATGACCAAGTGGGATTCATCCCAGGCATGAGGGATGGTTCAACATACATAAATCAATAAATGTAATCCACCATATTAATAGAGCCAAAAGTAAGAATCACATGAACATTTCTATAGATTCAGAGAAGGCATTTGATAAGATACAACACCCATTCATGATAAAAAAAAACTTACAGAGAATTGGAATAGATGGTCTCTACCTCAATATGATAAAGGTCATCTATGACAAACCAACAGCCAGCATCATATTAAATGGCCAAAAACTGAAAGCCTTTACCTTAAAATCAGGCACAAGACAAGGATGTTCTGTATCACTGCTCCTATTCAACATAGTACTGGAAATATTGCCCAGAGCAATTAAACAAGAGAGAAAAATAAAAGGAGTAAAGATAGGAAAAGAGTAAGTTAAACTATCATTATTTGCAGATGACATAATACTCTACATAGAAGAGCCCCAAAACTCCATTGAAAGACTCCTAGATATAATAAATAAATTCAGAACGTAGCTGGACACAATCAATACTCAAAAATCAATACCATTACTATATGCTAACAACAAAATCACTGAGAGAGAAATAAGAGAAGCCATACCCTTCACACTAGAATTCAAACAAAATGGAATAATTAGGAATTAATCTAATGAAAGAAGCAAAAGAACTATACAGGGAAAATTATAATACCCTGAAAACAAAATCAAAGAGGACCTCAGTAAATGGAAATACATCCCTTGTTCATGGATAGGAAGAATAAATATTGTGAAAATGGCCATTCTAATAAAATTGTTATACAGATTCAATGCAATCCCAATGAAAATGCCACTAACATACCTCATAGATGTAGAGAAATCACTCGTAAATTTATCTGGAACCAGAAGAGACCTAGAATAGCAAAGGCAATTCTAAGCTTCAAAGCCAAGGCAGGTGGCATCACATTCCCTGACTTGAAGTTATAATACAAAGCTACCGTAATAAATTTAACATGGTTCTGGAATAAAAACAGACCTGAAGATCAATGGAATAGACTAGAACATAAAACCACAACTATGAACACCCTCAAATATCTTATCTTTGATAAAGGTGCCAAACATGTTCACTGGAAGTACCATAGTCTCTTTGATAAATGATGCTGGAAAAACTGGCTATCCATATGCTGAAAACTAAAACTAGTCCCAATCCCATCACCATGTACTAAACTAAAATCTAAATGGATCAAAGGTCTAAATATTAAAACAGAAACACTAAATCTGATGGAAGTCAAAACAGGTAAAAATCTTGAAGACATAGGGGTAGGTAGAGAATTCATGAACAAGAACCAAACTACATGGGAAATACTTCTCAGAATCAATAACTGGGATCACGTCTTATTAAAGAGTTTCTGTATGTTGAAAGAAATCTCCATCAAACTGAAAAGAAAACCCACAAACTTGGAAAAAAAATCTTAGTGACCTGTCCCTCAGACAAAGGACTTCTGTCTAGAACTTATAAAGAATTAAAAAAGATTAGACCCCCCAAATTCAAAGACACAATCCAAAAATGGGCACCCACAGTTCTCGGATGAAGAAATAAGAATGGCAAATAAATACATGAAAAAATGTTCATCATCATTGGTCACTAGAGAAATGCAAATTAAAACCACACTGAGATTCCATCTCATTCCAGAAAGAATGGCCAAGATCAACAAAACTACCAACAACAAATGCTGGAGAGGCTGTGGGGAAAAAGGAACTAAGCTGCACTGCTGGTGGGAGTGTAGACTGGTGCAAACACTGTGGAGGTCAGTTTGGAGAGTCTTCAAAAAGCTGGGATTGGAAGCCCCATTTTACCAGTCTGGAGAGTCCTAAAAAGCTGGGATTGGAAGTCCCATTTGACTCCTAGGCATATTCCCATAAGAATTGAAAACATCATACCACAGTGGTATATGTACAGCCATGTTTATAGTGGCAAAATTTGTAATAGCCAGATCTTGGAAACAACCTAAGTGCCCATCAACTGAGGGATGGATAAAAAAAATTGTGGCACTTTTATATGATGGAGTACTACTCAGCTATAAAGAATGATCACATAGCTTGAATAAATATTTCTAAAAGAACAATATGTAATTTATCAACTAGTGATTTCTTACTGTTTAATCTTCTTTTCTTGAAATTCTGTAATATTTCTACCTTTTCCCTGTTTTTTTCTTTAAATAAAAAATAATAATATATAAGAAAAAATTTAAAAAGGTAAATAACAACAAAAAAACAGCTCAGTAAGGTACTGAGCAACCTGAAACATGATATAACTAAACATATAATGGACTTAAAAAGCAAAAGGAGGAAAAGAATGTGCTGTAAAGGATAGAACTGCATTTATATTTAAGTGTGTAGGATTGATCACCATGTTGCTAAGTTTTTGTTGGATCAGTGAACAGAACTGTTTGCAGCCTCACTGTTAGAATGTCCACTTTGTAAGCTTTAATTTTGTAACTTGAACAAATATAACCAAGAAGAAAATATGTAATGTATGATCTAGTGATTTCTTACTATTTATTTTTTTTAATTCTGTATTGTTTCTACCTTTTTTTCTGTTTTGTTTTTCACCTCTCTTTAAATAAAATTAATAAAACAAAAAAAGAATGATCACATTGAGATATTTATAAATGAATGGATGCAACTTGAGTCCATACTCATTAGCAAAATAAATCAAACTCACATGTATAAATACAGTGTAGTCTCCCTAGTGTAAGAAATGGTAAGAGTACATAAGATTCTATGGTAATCATGATTCCCCATTATATTTCTTTAAAGTCTTATAATGTTTTCATTTATTATTTATAATAATTTTATTCTGTTTTATTTGACCTTATTATGAGTGATGGTATGAACAGCTACTTTAAAGAAAACAAGACATTATGGTAGCCATTGCTGATTTAATATCATCTTGCTTTGAAATCCCACCATGCTTTTGTTCTTCTATAACCATTGGTTCTATCATGTTGTGTATTATTGGATTTTAATATGTATGATAGTATAAGCAATTTTTTATGGAAAATGAGATATTATAGTAGCCATTGTCCATCTTCTGTTATTTGGTTCAGAATGCCTTGTGATAGTTTCATGTTCTTCAATGCTTTTATTCTATTTTGTTGTGTTTGATATTATTGTTTGTGAAGCTATGCACAACTATTTCAAAGAAAGGGATATTATGGTAACTACTGTTGATATCCAATTGTCTTGTTGTGAAGTGTTGTGTTGCTTGTATTGTTCTGTTCTGATCTGCATTGCTCTGTCCTCTTGTTTTATTCTCTGTAAAATAAAATTTAAAAAAAGAAAAAAGAAAAATTTAGATGTATTTGTTTTTAATTGATCTATATATCAAAGGATCTCCAACACTAAACATAATTTACAAATGGATGGAAAAATTATTTAAATGGATAAAAAGATGAAATGCAGCAGTGCAGTAGATAGACTGAGAAGTACACATCTGACTGAAGTAAGAAACATTTGGATAATATTTCCACAGTCTATTTGAGAAGAGTAATAATTTTCTCAACCAGGTCAGCAAATATCAGAATGGTAGGAAGTGAAGGGTCCAGAAAACTATCTTTAATGGCCAGTTGTTTTTTCAAAATTTATCCCAACTTTTAATAAGATTTTTTAATAAGATGATTTTAACTAATCTATTCCTGGTGGCCTTTACATTTTATTTTGCCAATTTTGTCTAACTATTGTGTATAATCAGAGTTTCATTTGTAAAACTGAGTAATTGTATTATGTATTCCTTTTGCTTCCTTTCTCACCATGATTCTCAATTTAATTGTGTGGTGACTCACCAACATCGAGTCCTACAGGAGTTTACATTTATCATCAAACACAAAGCATCTCATAGGATCTGGAAATAATTACCAGAGGAAAAAATTAATCTGTTTTCTTGAGTGAAAACTTTATTTTATTCCTTATTCCAATGAGACATTTCATGATTAAAGAATAATAACAATTTATTGAGTCTTTACAATGTTAGGCATGGCAATAAAAGATACACTTTTTTAAGTTAATCTTACAACAATGAAGAAGTTAGTATTGAGGCAAAATGGGGAAGTCAGATTCTAAAATGAAATCAATTGGCCCCTAAACTTGTTTTAGGAAACATAGCTTTGCAACCATCAATGCCAAATCCATAGTTTCTTTGCCTTCACTTAACATCATTACTTTAGTTATACATGTGAGGTCAAGTAACTTGTAAGTCAGGAATAAGACAGAACATGAAAAAGCTGTTCATTATTTAAGCCTTCCTTTATTTTGTTGGTTCACCTCTTTTACTGCTTGCCTATAAGGATGTCTAATCCTGTACCATTTCTGATACAAATAAATGCTAATGTATATACACACTACCATCTTACACACCCCTGACCTCTGTTTCCAGTCTTCCATTAGGTTGATTTGGAATTGCATAGTACTGATGATGGACTTGTAAATGTACTGCTAATTCTCTTGCTTTAGCCTACATTCTGGAAGCAAATGTAATTTTACCCACTGTATGACTCAATATGGTGTCCACAACCCCTGGAGTTATCAGAAAGGAGTTCTTTCAGGTGGTCACAACCAACCTTTCAGCATCTTCTGCTCTTACAGTTCTCCTGCATGGTAGCTGACACATACACACTTTCTAATGAAACAATTTCTTTTCTGCACTTTCATTTGTATAATTTGTCCCCAATCTTAGTTTATCTACAATTTATCTCCTTGTTGAATTTCTAATTGTTGTAGAATATTTAATCATTTAGAAATGTTCTCTAATATGCTTAAGTAGAGTTGAATAACCGAAGGAATGCCTTTCCAATTGACATTAGACTTCAGTTTGCAATGAAATACCTCTGACAAAAACCCCATCACTCCTGGACTGAACAAATCCCCCAGCTGTCAGGCCTGCTTCCCACTGCAGAGCAATGGTTTTTTTCCTGCTACATCTCTTTGAAGAAATATCATGCCTTGCCAAAAATCGTGGAAACTAGGAAACCCAGAAAGCATCAGGATTAAAGGGCTGAAAGAAAAAAAAACTGTCAACCAAGAGTTCTGTACTTAGTAAAAAGCTAACTATGAAGGAGACATGAAAACATTTCAAAATAAACAAAAACTGAGAGGATTCATCACTAGTAAAAGTTCCCTACAGGAAATACTGAAGGGAATACTATTTTCTGTTAGAAAAGAACACTAGACAGTAACTCAAGCTACTGAAGAACTAAAGAAAATAGGCAAGAGTAACTGTATAGGTAAATATAAAGGTTAGGATAATTGCAAACTTCTTGGAAATTTTTCTCTCCCACATGATTTATAAGACTCCTACATAGTACAATAGTTAAAAATTGTGCTGATGAGCTGATTAGGATTAAGAAATACAATGGATAATTAAGGAAAACTTCCCAAGCATGGGAAAAGAAAATGAGATTCAGTTATGTGAGGCATACAGAACCCCAGCCACCTACAACCAAAACAGATCTACACCCAGACATATAATAATCAAGATGCCAGAAATTCAGTATAAAAACAGAATATTAAAAGCCATCAGAGAAAAGAAACAGATTACCTATAAAGGTAAGCCCATCAGAATCATGGCTGACTTCTTGACACAGACCATCAGATCAAGAAGAGCTTGGAGTGAAGTATTCCAAGCCCTGAAAGAGAATAACCTCCAGCCCAGATTGATGTACCCTGCAAAACTGTCACTAGAAGTTGATGGAGAAACAAGATGCTTCCATGACATAGAGGAACTGGGCAAGTTTGTGACCACCAATCCAACCCTACAGAGAATACTGAAGGACATTATAGAGAGAGAGAAAAAAAATACCAGGATTTTAGGAATAGTGGCAGAAAGGCCTCAATGAGTGGGGGAGGCAATAGAATGAAGAAGAAAAGTAGACAAACAAAGGCAGGAAAATAGCCTGGCAGAAATGAGGCAGAGAAGGATAACTAGAAATTCTAACATAGATGGCCTTGACATGCTATATTGTTAACAGTGCATCAGGATTTAAAACCCACATTACAAACACTACTCTGCTTAGATGTATTATATTCTGCTCCAGTCATTCTACCTGTACTAGATTTGAGGGCACAGACAGTAATCCCGAAAATAACAGGATATAGTACAGTAATCATCCTTAATTTCCTATTAACTTAATCTAAAGCTCTGTAAAACCTACACTGTTTTACTATGATTGATCGTAATTGAATCTGGTTTGTTGGATCGCGGTTTTGTATTGATAGATTTTATTCAAAGCTGTTATGATTGATAGTATCAAGTCTGAGAGTATAGGCAACTGCACTTAAGATGACAAGATCCACTAGAATATCCACTATGGTTTGATTATTACCTGCCTTTGAAGTTTTATACTGTCTAAAATGTTTTATTTTTACTATTATTATTTACTGATATATGCAATTATACTGCTATATTCAATTATGCCTGATGATGTAGAGACTCATGCATGCATAGCTATTTACAGTCTCACTATTTGAATATCTACTTTGTAGGTTTAATTTTGTAACTTGAACAACTATTTATAAGAGGACAATATGTAATTTATCAACCAGTGATTTCTTACTGCTTATCTTTTTTTAAAATTCTGTATTATCTCTACCCTTCACATGTTTTTTTCCCTTTAAATAAAAAAATTTAAAAAAAATAAATAAATAAAATAAAAAAAGAAATACAATGGATAATATGTACATTATAGTGATAAATAGCACACATGGAGAAATGTAAGCTATAGTACAGTAAAATTTCTGTATATCATTGAAATTATGTTAGTATTAATCTGAATTAGATTGTTTCAAATTGCAGTGCTAATTTTAATTGAGTTAATAACTCAAAACAATAATTTACTGATAAGTCTAGAATATACATTTAGAGAATAAAAATATTATTAACTATGATTGAAAGCAGAAAGAATTGTTTCTTTATAGGCAATATCTAATTTTATAAAGATTATGGCATTTACTTTGTAGAATTAAGCAACATGTGCATAGCAGAATACATCCAATTAAAAATTGTTAATTTAAATAATGAAATTTAAGAGCCATAGTATAGTGACAAAAAGCTGTGAATTCATCTTCTTTCATGGACCTATTCTTTTAAGTATATGGTTACATTCCTGATTGCCAATTTCCCTGATAATATATCTTGATTAGTAATTCTTGTAACTGCAAATTATCATTTAGTATGGAATTTGCTTTTGCATTATACAAAGATATTATTTGACTCAGATGACTTTCTCTTTACAAAATCAGAAGATTTCTCAGAATAATGACCCAGAGCTATATTGGTAAAGTTCATAAATACATAAAATGTAAACTGAGTCTAAAGGAAAGTGTAAATTTTGATTCACAACTATGTAAAATACTATGCATAATAGAAAAATAATTCAGAGGATAAAAATACACACTGAGGAAATTCTAAATTCACACAATTGTTTTAAAATATTGAATAAATTTTTATTGGCATAGAGGAAGAAAAAATCATTTTGGAAAGAATTTAAAAACACAAAATCATTGAGGTTATGTTTTTTGAAAGACGTCTCTATTTTTAAGGCACGTTGTCACATTTGTAATCTTAAGAAATATCTCAGGAGAGAAGATAGAATGAAAAAGAGCTGAGGCAATTGTGTTTATTGTTCACCTTGTGAATAATTCATGTGACAGATGATTAAGACCTGATTAAAAAAAGACCTGATAACAAGAGAGAGAAATGGGTTTAAAAGGGATAATCTGAAGAGAAGTCATGAAAATAAAGTTGATAGGATTGAATTATTCCATGCAGAGGGCTCTGTGGAAGGAAGTTTAGATTTGCTCAACAAATATATATTGAGAATCACTGTCCCACATCATGGAAATACAATAGCAAATAGAAGAGTAAATTTACCAACATACATAGAGTTGATTTTGTAGTGAGGTTAATGCAAGAGATAAAAGTCAAGAATCTAGAAAACTTTTTTCTCTTTTGAGAGATTTAAGTGAATGAAATTGTTTAAGAAGATAGTCAAAATGCAGGAATAAAATAATGAACTCAGTCATATATATGGTGAGGTTTTGGTGCCAGGAAGATATAAAGTGGCAATTGCTCACACATGACAGAGTGGTAAAGGAAGGTGTGTATGCCAACAGGAAGAGTTCTCATTAAGAGGTCAGCAAGCAAAAGCCAATACAAGTGCAACTAGGAAGGGCATATCTCAAAGAAGGGGCAGATATAGATAAAAATAAGAATTATTATAGATAATTTGGAAGTAGATTTAAAAATGTGAGATAGTGAACAATATAGAAAACAAGCAGAATTCATGAAACAAACTAAAAGAGACATCCAAGAAAGAATAAATTCTATTGAAAGCATGCAAAACTGCCTAAAGAGAGCTGAGGATAGGATTTCGGACCGTGAGGACAGGATCACAGTTAGTGATCAGGAAAGTATAGAACTTTTAAAAATAACAAAGCAGCATGAAATGACAATCCAGAAGCTTCATGATGATGCCAAGAGCAACAATATAAGAATAATGGGCATTAGCAAAGATGCAGGAGTCCAGGCAAATGACATACATAAAGTATTTACAGAAACTATAGCAAAAAATTTCCCAAACATGGGGAAAGAATGTGATATGCAGATAAGTGAAGCATATAGAACACCAAACAGTCACAATCAACATAAATCCACACCCAGACACATAATAATTAAGATCTCAGACATACAGCATAAAAACAGAATACTAAAAGCTGTCAGAGAAAAGACACACCTCACCTATCAAGAAAAGCCCATTAGATTCACAGCAGACTTTTCAGCACAAACCCTAAAGTGAAGAAGAGCTTGGAGTGAGGTATTTCAAGCTCTGAAGGAGAACAACCTTCAACTCAAACTGATGTACCCAGCAAAACTTTGATTCAAATTTAATGGAGAAACAAGATACTTCCATAACAAAGAACAACTGAAGAAATTCATGTCCACCAAACCAACCCTAGAAAGAGTACTGAAAGACATACTAGACAGAGATAAAATTGACCACAATCCCCAAAACAGCAACAGAAAGAAATCACCAGGTAAGATAACAAATTAAATAAGAGGAAAAGCAGAAAGAAACAACTGGAACATAACATGGCAAAGTCGAACCAGTACATATCAATGATATCCATAAATATAAATGGCCTCAATTCACCTATAAAAATAAATAGATAGACAAGAATGGATCAAGAAGCAGGATCCCACAATGTGCTGTACACAAGATAAACATCTGACCCAAAAGGAAATTCATAGATTAAAAGTTAAAGCATGGAAAAGAGTATCCCATGCAACAGGAACTCAGAAAAAAGCAGGGGTAGCTATTCTATTTGCAGACAATGTGAACTTCAAACCTAAAATGATTAAAAGAGATACAGAAGGTCACTACATACTTTTTAATGTGAAAAACTCAAGAGGAAGAACTAACAATTATAAATATATATGCACCAAATACAGGAACACAAAACTATATAAGACAGATACTAATGGACATGAAAAACCAGATACATAAGAACACAATTATAACAGGAGATCTTAACGGCCCACTGTCACAAAGAGATAGATCAACTAGACAAAAAGTCAGCAAAGAAATAACAGAACTGAATCATACCTGTGAGCAATTAGATTTAGTAGACGTTCACAGAGTGTTCCACCCAACCACATCAGAATACACATTCTTCTCAGCTGCACATGGGACATTCTCCAAAATAGACCATATATTATCCCATAAAACATTCTTAAGTAAATGCAAAGGTATTGAAATCATACCATGCATAATATCTGACCATAGTGCACTGAAATTGCAAATTAATGGCAAAGGAAATTGCAAAACCTCCATAAATACAAGGAAATTAAATAACAAATTTCTGAACAACCAATGGGCTACAGATGAAATTAAAGAAGAAATAAATCAATGCTAAAATTCAATGGAAACACAGAAACAACATACAGTAATCTGTGGGATGCAATGAAAGCAGTCTTTAGAGGGAAATATATAGCAATAAATTGTCATATCAAGAAAGCAGAAGGAGCACAAATAAACAACCTAGTTCTCCATCTCAAGCTTCTAGAAAAAGAAGAGCAAACCAAACCCAAATCTCATAAAAGAAGAAATTGTAAAGATCAGAACAGAAATCAGTACAATTGAAAATAAAAAATGCAAAGAATTAATGAATCAAAGAGCTGTTTTTTGAGAGAATAAACAAAATTGATAAACCCCGAGCTAACCTTATCAAGAGAAAGAAAGAAAAAACCCAAATTCATGCAATAAGAACAGAAAAGGGAGAAATTACTACAGATCCCATGGAAATTCAAAAGATCATGAATACTTACTTTGAAAATCTCTACTGACATAGAGTGGAAAACACAGAGGAAATGGACAGATTTCTAGAGACATATGAACTACCAAAGCTCAACCAAGAAGACATAGCAATTTTGAAAAACCCAATATCAGCTATTAAAATTGAAAATGTAATTAAAAACTTACCAACAAAGAAAAATCCATGTCCTGATGGATTCACAGCTGAATTCTACAAGAAATTTAGAAAAGATTTGATGCCAGTACTCCTAAAACTCTTCAATGAAAATAAAAAAAAGCTGTCCTCCCAAAATCATTCCTGGAGGCAAGTATTACTCTGATACCAAAACCAGAGAAAGATACAGCCAAAAACTAGAACTATAGGCCAATCTCACTAATGAACATTGATGCAAAGATTCTCAACAAAATACTGGCAAATAGAATGTAGCAAATCATCAAGAAGATTATACATCATGATCAAGTGGGGTTCATTTCAGAAATGCAGGGATACAGAAATCAATAAATGTAATGCATCACACCAACAGAGCCAAAAACAAAAACCACATGGTCATCTCAATAGATGCAGAAAAAGCTTTCAACAAAGTCCAACACATGTCCATGATAAAAACTCTTCAGAAACTCAGAATATAAGGTGTCTACCTCAACCTTATAAAGCCTATCTATGACAAACCAACAGTCAACATTATACTAAATGGACAAAAATTGAAAGCTTTCACTTTAAACTGAGGAATAAGACAAGGATGTCCACTATCACCACTCCTTTTCAATATAGTTCTGGAAACACTAGCCAGGGAAATAAGACAAGACAGAGAAATAAAAGAAATAAAGATAGCAATGGAAGAAGTTAAATTATCACTATTTGCAGATGACATGATATTCTACATAAAAGACCCAAAAAAACTCCATTAAAAGACTGGTAGAGGTAATAAACAAGTTCAACAGTGTAGATGGATACAAAGTCAGTGCTCAAAAATCAATAGCATTCCTGTACACAAACAAAAAACTCACTGAGAGAGAAATTATGGAAATATCGCCCTTTACAGTAACATCTAAAAAAAATGAAATGCTTAGGAATTAACCTAACTAAAAATGTACAAGATCTATATGTTGAAAATTATACTATGCTGAAAAAGGAGATTGAAGAGGATATTAGAAAATGGAAGGACATTCCTTGCTCTTGGTTAGGAAGAACCAACATTGTGAAAATGGCCATACTCCCAAAATTGTTATACAGATTTAAAGAAATTCCAATCAACATACTATTGACATACCTCACAGATCTAGAGAAACACTCCTAAAATTCATTTGGAAACAAAAGAAACCTAGAATAGCAAAGGCAATTCTAGGCAACAAAAGCAAGGCAGGAGGCATCTCAACTCCTAACTTGAAATAGTACTATAAAGCCACAGTGATAAAATCAGCTTGGTACTGGCAAAGAAATAGACCTGATGATCAATGGAACAGATTAGAAGATGCAAGCAGAACTACAAAGACACTCATCCAGCTGATATTTGACAAAGGGGCTAAATATGTCCACTGGAAGAAGGATAGTCTCTTTAATAAATGGTGTTGGAAAAACTGGCTCTCTACATGCCGAAGACTGAAACTAGATCCAAGCCTATCACCATGCACAAAACTAAAGTCTAAATGAATCAAAGAACTCAATATTAAAACAGAAACACTAAATCTACTGGAAGACAAGGTGGGTAGAAGTCTTGGAGACATAGGGGTAGGCAGAGAATTCATGAACAAAATGCAAACTGCACAGGAATCATTTCAAGGAATCAACAAATGGGATCTCATAGTATTGAAAATTTTCTGCACTTCAAAGGAAATCACCAACAGAGTGAAAAGAAAACCCACAGAGTGGGAAAGAGTTTTGGCCAGCAACCCCTCAGACAAAGGACTTGTGTCCAGAACATATAAAGAATTGAAAAACATCAAGCCCCCCAAATTCAAAGACCCTCTCCAAAAATGGGCATCTGAGATGAACACACAGTTCTCAGAGAAAGATATACAAATGGCAAATAAATACATGAAGAAATGTTCACCATCACTGGTCATTCGAGAAATGCAAATTAAAACAACATTGAGATTCTGCCTCACTCCTGAAAGAATAGCTGCCATCAAGAAAACAACTGATGGATCTTTGAGCAGAACTGTTTGTAGTCTGACTGTTTGAATATGTACTATTTACCCTTTAACTTTTAACTTGAACAACTACATACAGGATGAAAGTACGTAATTTATAAATTACTGATTTCTTAGTGGGGCTTTTTCTCATTCTCCTTTTTCTTTCTTTCTTTTAGTATTCTGTATTGTTGCTACCTTTTTTCTGTTTTGCTTTTTTTCTTCTCTTTAAATAAAATTTTAAAAATGTATAATTGCTATTGTAAAAAAAGAGGAAATAGGAAGCGCTATAAAAGATATAGCTGCATGTATGTTTAGGTGTTTGGGATTGATGACCATATTTCCAGGTTCTTGTTGGATTGTTGAACAGATCTATTTGCACTCTCACTGCTTTAGTGTCCACTTTGTGTGTTTTAATTCTGTAACTTGAATAACTATTTCTAAAAGAACAATATGTAATATATCAACTAGTGATTTCTTACTTTTTATTTTCTTTTCTTGAAATTCTGTAATATTTCTACTTTTACCTTTTTTTCTCTTTAAATAAAAAAATGTGAGATAGTTTATGTCCTTCGTTTTCTCTCTGATGTAACAAAACATTTACTTAAAGGGGGCCCAAAGTAGTTGCAAAAGATGCAGCCCAGTCAATACATGGAAAGTGGAAGGCTGCAATTTAGGGTCCAATGTAATTTTTGTGAAGTAATGTTGAAAAGCCAGAAGATACAAAATTATAAATTTAAAAATACTGATTAGCAATTATGTGATATTTTTATTTAACTAATCATGGCAGCCCAAGGACAAGAGCAAAGAAAATGAATATTCAAAGTTATGATTGCTATAATAGTGAGGTTTTAGAGGGAACATGAAAGAAGAAGCATAGAAGTGGAAGAATACCAATGCTGGTTCAACTGGTTTAGAGGAGATAGATGCAAGACATAAAATAACTAATTCGTTAAAACCAAAAATATCGTGGCAACCTGGAAAAACTAGGGTCAGGGATCAAGAGGTTAACAAGTTTCCATGGTATTGGAGAATATAAGAAAGTTGTTTGAGTGCTTCTAAAATTATAACCATATCAACAAGACAAATTATTAAGCTGAATATATAACTCAGAGGCATAGTGACTGCCTGGCAAGTACAAAGTCCTGAGTTTGTTTCCTGGTACCAAAAAATGCAAATTATAATTATTATTTACATAAAAGCAGTTATTGTCAAACATTTCTTCAATCATCGTATTACAATATTTAACAGCAGGAATACTGGAGTTAAGTGTTAGAATGTAATCACTTCCATTTGTTGTGTGTCACTGTTACTATATGAATAGTCAATACCTTTCCATATTATAATCTAACTGAATATTGTTAGAGGATGTATACTTAAATATCAACTAATTTTATGTCACCATTTAAGAAAGCCTGAAGTCCCTTTTTGAGGTCATATAGATGATTATTTCTGTTTTGATGAATTATGGTAAAATAATTTATTTGTTGATCTTGTGACTTCTCATCTATGCTTAAATTATGCATGCAATGGAAAATAGAAACACCAAAATGATACCAAGGAGTTGGAGGCAGATTATTTTATGTGGATAAGTACTAATATGAATCATTCCCAAAATATCAGGTGCTGATCTCTGGTGATCTAGAACTTATATGGGATAAGCCAGCAGGAAGTAGAGAGGCAGAATGGCTTGTCAATTGGGGATTGGTTTACACAGTGTGCATCATTGTGACCAAATGTTTCTAAGAGAAAGAATCATCCAGAAGTGGAGCAAGCACTGTTACCTGGGCAACTAACAAACAGAAATATACTGGCTGGGAAGGGGACATCTTCTGTTACACGCATTCTCCCCTTATGCTAGATATTTACCACTGATTATATCCCTAGACATAATTCATTGTGATTAGTTTGGTATGGATAAAAATATGTTTTGATTTGAAGCCTCTTCCCTGGCTAATTCATGTAAGGCAGCACTTTTGCTTCCTTAACATCAGCATCAAGATAACTGAAAATAGCCTTATAAACTGTTTTATTTAAGCGAATGTATGCTCAGAGCTAGTTGAGTAATTGGACAATTTCAGCCCATTTGAACCATTCTGCTCCAATTTCTTTTTGCTATTGCTTGCTGATTTCCAATATTGCCCTTGAATTTATTTCTTAACATTATAAATGAACACTAACATTCCAGTATCTGGTTTATATTCAACTGAATTGGTGAATGCCACTAATTGACCTGTGATGGAGACCACTACATAGTGGCTCTGAACAGGATTTAAAATTAACCAATTGTCTTTCTATGTTTATTTGTGAGTCTGTCCCAAGACTAAGCCCTTTGTTTGCAGATGGGCAGCAGATTTTTTTTTATCTTTTTAAGACAGAGTTTCACTATGCAGTTCAGGCTGGCTTTGGACTCAAGGCTGACCTCAAATTTGCAGCAATCCTCTTGCCTCAGCCTCACAAGTGCTGGGATTACAGGTGTGTGCCATCATTCCTGGCTGGGCAGCAGATTCATAGTAAGTGAATCTCCATGAATCACTGGTCCTCGCTGAGGTCTTCAGTGGCCTGTGATGCTGTGGAACCTCAAAAAACAAGACAAGGCCATAGCTGAGGATGCCTGGTTCCCAACCTATTAACTAGATAAAGAATGTAGATGCAAGTATCTCACTCCTGCACTGAAGTTCAACCTGGAGATAAGATAGTTCTGCTGAATTAACATAATTTATTACCTGGAGAAATCCTTGAGCCAAATCCCAAGGTCCTGTTCACTCAGTTTCCCACATTTTCCACTCTAAGCCCTCCTTTGCTTGAAAACCAAATAAACATGGGCCTTCTAGAGAGGTTCTTGGTCTGAGCCTCCAGAGAATCTCAAATTCTGCTAGACCATTTTGATCCTCCTGGAGCCTTAAAATCATATACCACTTGTCTCTTTTATTTAAATCTTTGTTGTCTACTTGTTTGGTAGGTTGAGGATCTGATCAGAACCTAGAAGACTCTCCTTATTATCATAGAAGGAGAAGGAGAAGAAGAAGGAGGAGGAGGAGGAAGAGGAGGAGGAGCAGGAGGAGGAGGAGGAGAAGGAAATTTTAGTGTTATCATAGTAGGGAAGAATAAATTGAGCATTAAATAGCTTATTTGTTGCATTTAGGCTTAAATATGTACTGATTATTTTGAATCCATTTTCCTTAATTCCAGTGTAGTACTGCTTGAAAGAGAACTTGGAAATATTCAAAAAATTACATTTCTTTGAAAACCTAAGAAAATACTGGACAATAGGGCTGGAAATTGTTGCCAAAATAACCCACTTTTTTGAAAGTTACATTGTCTGATAAAATGGTAACTTTGTCTTCTCAATAGACACACCATCAGAATTTTTCCAGTGGCACATGCATTTACTTGAATATGCTTTAATGTCAAGAATCAAACCCGAATTCTGTCATCAGAGAAGTA
>PVLA01009167.1:0-78810 GCA_004027455.1 Hydrochoerus hydrochaeris
AAAGCATTTTCGGTGTCAGCAGCTATTTTTCTACTCCTTCCTTCTGAGGTCTCTGAATCGAGTTTTACACAAAAAATATAAGAACAGTCTCAGAAAGGAAGAGATCGGAAGCTAAGATTTGGGACACAGCTGGACCTTTCCCTGAGTCTAGGCGGCTCCTGGAAAGCCCAGCGCGTGCGTGGACAAGTTTGCCACCTGCTGGTCACGTGCGGCACTGCAGCCGCGGGGTGGAAGCGGCCGGGCTGAGGGGTGCGGCCGGGCCACGGCAGAGGAGGGCGCAGAGCCACAAGCAGGGCGCAGAGGTAGGGCCCGCAGGTCGCTGCGATTTTATTTTAATCCAGTTTTTCAGCATTCAGAAAGCCTTCTTATTTCAAGTGTGCGACAGCCTACATCTCTCTGCCTTATGGTTGAAACCCACGTTTCTTGGACTCGGACCTCTTACAATTACATTTTCCTAGCTGAGGATTTAGCTTAGTGGCGGAAGTGCCAGCTGGGCAAACGCGAGGTGGTGAGTTCGACCTCTGGTGGTTTATTTTTTCCCCTGACCTAGGACGGCGTGGGTAGATGGCCCGACGTGAGTTCCAGGGCTGCAGGGGTAGAAAGGGATCCTCACTGCCGGCATCTCTCCCCAGGAATTCCCTGCTTCACGGGTAAAGCCTGTGGTGAGATCAGTGTTGCCATATTATTACTTTCAAAAAATGGATGGTAATTACTGATCGTTCTGTCCTCTTGTATTTAAAATACGTAAATTGTAAAAGTTGAACATTTCAGAGGAACCGACTTGTCCCCTGCTTTTTGGATCGGAGGACAGCGCCACGCGTAAGGGTGCAAGAAGGCGCTGGGCTGTGGGGTCCCCGGCTGAGCCCTGCCTCCCTCCAGGAGCGTCAGGATGGGATTTCCTGAGCACTGCAGTTGCTCTGCTTTTATGGCAAGCACTTCAGGAATTGCGGTTTCCTTCTTTGTTGACTCCTGGCCCCACCCCTCTCTCGTCCTGGCTCTTTTTCTCCCTGGCTTTGGCCAAATGGCAACCTGCGCTCCCTTTGATTGAAAGCTCATCCTCGTAGCCCCAAGCCCGGCAGACCCCAAAGGCAGAAGCCGTTTCGTGCAGGGGCCTCACAGGGCGACACCCTGGGAAGGAGTGAGCGGGGGGCAGAGGCGCCGAGGAGAACCCACACCCCTCCGGATGGCTTATTCCGTTTCCCCCCATCTGGAGAACCCCGAGACATCGCAGACCTAGTCGTGGACTTGAGCGACTTGTTTCTGTTCCTAGGGCCGGAGCTGACTCTCAGGCTGACCTTCAGGCTGGGCGCAGCCTCTTTGCACCACAGTTACCGAGTTGCTCCCGCTAGCCCGGTTACCTGCCCTGCTGTGCCCGCGGCTCCTCTCGGGTCTCCCCTCACTGCCCCCGCAACGGCCAATCTGACCCAGTACCTCAGGTTTAAACCTTGCCCTAGAGAGAGAATCATCCTCTCCCCGAAGGCAGGCTAACCCCAAGTGAAGCAAGCCCCCCAAAATGTGCATTTTTATTTTTAATTTTAGTTTTTCATTTTATTAGTGTACATCAGTTATACTTGGGAACAATGGGTTTTGTTTCGACGTCTTCATACACACGTATAGGATACCTTGATCAGTTTCAGCCCCTTGACCCCCTTCCCCTCTCTCCACCCCTCTCCAGTGCCCTCTGGGTCCCTAACAGTCTCCCAGGAACCCCGGCTTTAAACCGGCCTGCAGGGTCACGCAGCTCTTTCTGGGACAGCGACAGAATCAGTCTTTCTGCTCCGTGGGGTTCTGGGGCACCAAGGCTGACAGAGAGGAGGGAGACGCCTGCTCCCTGAGGGCTCAGGGGGAAAGGCCACCTCTACTTGCGAGCATCCTCCCCGGCAGCGCCTTGGAAGACCAGCCCGAAGGCCGAGGTGGGGCAGGGCTCGGGGCAAGTCACCCTTCTCCCCTGCAGAGAGAAGCAAACCTTCTCTCTGAGCTTCCCCACTGCCAGTAACTGCACACCCAGCGACCAAACGTTTTCATCCTGTCTCATTCTCATTCTGCCTTTTAAAGAATACTTAGAGGGCGCTGTGCGCATGCTACCCCTGTATTTACACAGGGAACTGAGACTCCAAGAATCAACTGATTTATCCAAGAAAAATTTTCCCAAATTCATGGAAAAATTTGAACCAAAATATCACACACCCTATATTTTTATCACCCATTGACTGAAGGAGTCGTGAATGTGGGTCTCTCCTGGAGCGGCTTTTGGAAAAACACATTGCTGAGCAAATCCTGGCTCCTGGGCTCCTGCAGCATCTCTGCCACCCTCCAGTAGTCGCACAGGTCCTGTCCCTCCCTTTTCCTCTAGGCATAGCCAGGAGCTTCCTTCCTCCCAGCTCCTTGCTCGGAGCATTTATCCACCCCGCCGATCCGGATGTAAACTTTAATCAGCGTGGCAAAGAGGCTGTGTCTGTTTTTTGTCTTCCATATCCAACAGGACATGTCTGCCCAGAACATTCACCCACAGTAGTACATAACTTAGGACACATTTCGGTGTGGCAGCTCAGTGGCACAGCACCTGCCGACAAACACGAGGTCCAGAGTTTGATGCTTTGGTACAAAAAAACAAAACAAAACAAAAAAACCAAGGCAGACCTTTGATAACGTGTGCACAAATGGTTTGTGGGGGGAAACACACACACACTAGTTTAAATGAAGCTTCTTTCTAGGGTCCAATGGGGCCCAAGTGACAGACCATAAAAAAAATTCAAAGGTGGACAGAGACTCTGGAAGAATCCAGGCACTGGGTACAACATCTAGATGACAAAACAAAACAAAACAAAAAAAAAACTGCAATGGGCAGTGTTTCCACAGCACAAATTATGATGTGAAAATCAATCTATTTTTATATTACCTATTTTACTGTCAAAAACTGTGACATCTTAGAGCAGAAGAATTAATTTGGCACCTTCCGGGTAAACTTGGAGCCATTCGTAGCACCCATTTAAAAGCTGTCCAGTCCTGCCCGCTGCTTCTAAGTCCCATGGAAGCAGGCCCTGCAGGGTGGCATGAGAGACCCTTCTCACGGGTCCTGCACCAACCCCACTGCATGTCCTGGTCACATCATGCTCCCTGTTGTCCACATACTGGTGAGGATGGCTACTGTATCTGCAAGGCTACGCTCCTCCTGCCGACATACTCCCTGCCAGCATTTCAGGGAGCAAAATTTGATTCCAGTATTTGCCTCTTCCAGGCCCCACCTCTCCCTGCCTCCTTACTCTCTGCTCACTGCTGAGGAGGCCAGAAGGTGGCACCACTGCCAGCAGGGAGCAGAGGCCAAGGAGGGAGCAGAACCTGTCTCCTACCTGGGGAGACAGGGTCATAGGCCCCCATGCTCTCCTTACTGTTGAACTGTTTTTCTCTCCTCTGCAAATCCCTCATCCTCCATCATGTCCTTTCTAGACAGAAGGGCAGAGGGGGAAATCCTTACACCAGGCACAGAGGTCTCACATTAGGGGGCCAAGGAGAGGCTGTTTGACACAACAGGAGGAAAGAAACCTCTGGACAGATAAAAACTTATCATGACGCTGCATGTACTTATGCTATTAAACTGAACTGAAAATCTCCAATTAAGTTAAACAATATTCTGGAGAATTCTTGAAACCTGGAGTCTGTATCTGCAGACCCTCAGATTCAAGTAAAATGGACTTCAAGTGAGTGGACATCAAGGAAAATCTGACTGAAGGAAGAGCACACTCAAAGGGCCCAGAACCTTTGTCATCACACTCTTTGCTCCCAGATATTATGTTGAGAAGCCAATCAAACTTCTCTAGTTAAGTATCTGAGAATAATTAAACCCTTTATCTCCAGCTAAAGGAGATAAAAACCAAAGTGAAAAGAGCAATAAAAGTAGCCCCCAGGAACCTTGACCGGAGCTCCTGATCTGGGAGAGGCACTTCTTGTCTGGAACTCTACTTCCTCCTTAGTAGACTAGGAGGTGGGTATTGGATGTCAATCTTGCTACCAACTCTGCAGCCCAGTGGGCACCAAGTTCTGGAGGAAATCTGCCCCTCGGTGTGGAATATTTGATGTGAGGCAGGTGGAAATCAGCGTGAAGACACAGCCTGAGGCACACAGTAGGTCTGCATGAGGTTCTTATTGGCACAGGTGGAGTACGGGGCAGGGACCCAGCACACACTGTAGCTTTCCGGGTGGAGTGTGATGGTGCCAGTGACACAACAGTATTTGCAGGTCTAAACTACTCCCCAGGACAGAACCCAGTCAAAGTTCATTTGCTCTCCATGTTTCACTTTTGAAGTGCTATAGCTGTGGGAGGTGTGTGTGCTGCTGCCTAGATTGGTGTCTCCTGAGAGAGCCTCAGGGACCCTGCTCTGCCTCCAGCCCTGCCGCATTGACTCTCCCTGCACCCCATGCTCCGGGCAAGCAAGGCCACCTCCGCCCCTCTGCCGTCTCTCGCAGTTTGTCTCCGGGAAGCACAGGTCAGGGCTTTGATCTCCTTTTGAATATCTGCTGTGTAGATGGGGGAGATTGCCGAGACCAAGTAAGGAGAAGGCCCAGCACCCTCTGATTTCACCCGCAGGCGCGGGCGGGGAGGTGCCTGAGTAAAGACAGTGCTTGGTGAGGGACCGGGTGGGGAGGTGGGGAAGTTGGCCACGGCACACAGACAGAGCCGGGACATTTCCTCGACGTGTTCTACTGAGCTCTCCGTGGCCGTTTTCCTACGTGCTAGTAGCTTGTTGGTCTTCACAGTGGTCCGGTGAGGGAGGCTCGCTGCAGAGGGGCAAGGCTCTAAAATCAGAGAACCAGAATCAGGTTTTTCCTTTTTCATGCGTGAGGCTGGGCTTGTGTCTGAATTGTGATTACACAGTGATGTCGCAGCCTGGACAGTGTTAGGAATGACTGTCTCCGCCAGAAAGGAGACAGAGCTGCAGTTCTGCAAGGTGAGAGGAGAGGCCCATCATCTCAAAAGCACACACAAAGCAAACTCGTCTTCTAAGCATCTTTTTGGCTTTGCTTTCTCTCTAAAAATATGCTCTTTCAACTTACAGCAAACTCGAGTTAATTTGAGCTGTTTGTATGTGTAAGAATTTCAAACTTCATGAACTGAATTAATTTATTCTCACCAGTTAGTTGCAAAATTTTAAACAAAACAAATATGGTGACTACTTGGTCTTTAAGGGATTTAACTTTGAGCATATTTTACTTGAAAGGAATCCTGAAGATTCATGACTACATCTGTAATTAATTGATACTGTTGCTATTAATTTGCAATGCTCTGTGACATGGGTTTGAATAGCATAGGCACAGATTATTGAAATTCAGAATTATGATTCACCTAGCACCTAAACACAACTTACCCTTATCACTACATCCTAACGCTTGCATTTATGTAGAAAATTAAGTGCAATATGAGTTGTTTTGAGAATTGGATGATGCATATGAAATCACATACCATGACAGTATCAACCTTTATCATATTTTAATATCAGCAATGGTTTCAGAATATTCTTGGTCTGCAGTTATTTTGAAGACATCAAAAGTCATTATAGTAGCTATTGTCAATTTTGTAATGTTTTAAGGTCCTAGATCTTTCACACTGGTTTGTTTTGATTTGTTTAATTCTGTTTCATCCCCTTTAAAATAAAAGAAAATACTTATAATTAAAATATTTTAGTTAGAGTTTGAAATTTAAGTCCAATATTTGTGTTCCAAAGTGTGTGCCCAAAGATGTCCAACCTGCCCGCAGCAGATGGTCCATGGCAGGGCTCTCCCTCGACGTTACTGATACACGGACCACATGTGTCCTTTGCGCTAGGGCCTGTCCTGTGCACTACAGGCTTCATTGGCTTCTATCCATCACATGGCCCCGCTTTCGAGTTGTAACAAACAAAAGTGTCATCAGACTTGGCCAAAGTGCCCTCTGAGGGCTGCTTTTGATAATCTGGATCCAAAGCAGTTATCTCTCCTTTATTGCCTGTCACAAATCCCTCCTAGAGTCCTGGGGGAGGCTCGAATGCATTTTCACATGTCTCAGAATTTCCATGATTTGGGCAACATTTCCCTCTGGGACATGCTAGGCTTCTCCCTCTCTGCTTCAAAATCAGACACACGCCTAGAGGAACACAGACCTCTAGGTGATGGGCAGTACAGGCCGGGTCCTTCTTAGCGCTCGGGACTCAGGGATGGTGGCTGGCATGAGCTTCATGGAACTTTTTTTCTCTTATTTGATGGAATTGTTTCCACTCTTCACAAGAGGAGCTGAGGAGTCATCTGAAATGTGCTTTAGCCTGAGGAAAAATGACATAATTTTATGGGTGAGCTACTGATGGTCTGCCCTGCCTTGTATCAGTCTCATCTTTATGTAGATAGATGCATCCTTTAGACCTGCATGTCATGACTGAGCTCATAGATCTATCTTAATTGAAAGTAGACACTTTTAAAAGAAGATAGAGCAACATTAAAGTAATACTAATCTCTGGAATCTCTTGATTCACAAGCTCCATTTCAGAGAGTGGACTTCTAGACACCCCCCTCATAAAATATCTTACTAGAAATAGTTCCTGGGAAAGGCCAGTAGCAAGTGACTCAACACTGGTCCCTGGCTGGTTCTTCTGATTTAGTGTGAGTTGCATGTGGTGGCTCACGCCTATAATCCCAGCATTTGGGAGAATGAGGTAGGAGGATTGCGGCAAGTTTAAAGACAGCCTGGGCTGCATCCTTCATTGCAAACTGGACCCTATTTCAAGAAAAAAAAAAGGAAATTTTTGTGTGAAGCAAATTTTTCTTTCAATAGGATATCTGACACAACGATACAGTAAGTCTTAGATGTCTTCCACTCTGAAGTTTTCATTCTCCACATTAAAGCTGTCTGTCTTGGTGAGATTT
This sequence comes from Hydrochoerus hydrochaeris, assembly GCA_004027455.1. Classification (NCBI taxonomy): domain Eukaryota; kingdom Metazoa; phylum Chordata; class Mammalia; order Rodentia; family Hydrochaeridae; genus Hydrochoerus; species Hydrochoerus hydrochaeris. The sequence goes on from PVLA01009167.1 coordinate 6,892, forward strand.
ATTATCATCATTAGAGGTAATAATAGTAGTTAATATGCTGCTACATTGGCCTTTTTGGGGTTGCTGACTTCTCTCAAAGAGGGTATTTCTGGTGTTCATTCCTATATGTCTTCAAAAAAGACTTATGACAGCTACTTGCCATTTTCCATGACATCTTATGTAGCGCCACCTACGGGGCTCATTCCTTGGCTCTCTGAAGCCCCTCTGCTCCTGAGTTCTCTCAAGGATGGCACCAAATGCCGGCTTCCTGGTGGAGACTGGGGCAGCAGAGCCCTCAGCTCTGCCCTCTACGTCTAGGGAATGGTGATGATCAGAGACTGAAGAAAGATCAGAAGAAAGGGGAAAGTGATTTGAATCTTGCTTCATAATTTCTGCCTGGTCGCGGATTGGCCTATGCAGTCTTTCTTTTTTGCATATTATTGTCTGTTGCGCTCAGGAGTGCTTTTCATCTCAATCCTAAAGCTTCCTTTAGGCCTAAGAAATGAAATGCAACACATTAGGGATGGGGGCTGGACACGATCAATAAGTGCAAAGAAATGGAGCCTTGGATAATTTAATTTTTCAATGAAGAGATCGTCGCTGATTTCTTGTTAAGACTAAACAACTCTGGAAACCACAGAGCATAGCCTCACTTAGGCAGCCATGTTTTCTTCTTTATGCGCCCCAGGAAGGATGGTGGAATTTCCAGGGTACAGTCTCTCCGGTGTGATTGCCTCCTACCTCTTCATCCTGCTGACCGTGAAGCAACAAGGTAGGATCTTCTTCTTCCTTTCACAGCACACTGCAATGTCCTAGTGACCCCAGTGGTGCGCTGACCTCATCTCAGAGGGGCTAGTGCCATGTTTGAGAGTGCGGGTCCTGTGGCCCAAGCGCTTGTTCCAAAAGAGGGTTGCCACTCAGCTGTGTCACTACTGGGTCGTTATTTAAGCCCCTTGCTCTTTCATTTCTTCTTCTCATGATGAGAGTAGTAACAGTAACTGTGCCTCATCAATGACACAGGCTTTGAGAGGCAGGGACATTTACACAGAGCACTAAGCTCAGTGGAGGGAAGACGTGGAGGTATTCATACATTTTCTTGATTCCACACAGGAGAGAAGCAGCTACTTCCTACCATGCATTCAGCAGCACAAGAACACTTGGCAGTGAGAAACTAGAGTCACACTTCCAAGAAGTGGAATTAGTAGCTGAATTTCATCAGACAGGATGTTGTGCCTTAGGAGAGGGTCACAAAAATTCATTATGGGAAGGAAATAGTAAAGCTCCAAGGAAAGTGCAGCCTGGAAAAGTGGGAGAAAGACACTGGGCAGGGCATCAGGAAGCAAGTCAGAGAGGGTCCCCCAGGCTCCAGATTCAACGCTGCAGGAACTGAGATGCGCTGAGGCTGCTGCCACCTCTCTGCAGGTCCCTAAACCTCTGGAGAAGTCAGCCAGAGCTTGTGACTGACTGTGCGTCCAGACTCCGCCGCTGAGGAGAGTGAGCAGGCTTTCCTTCAGGTGTTATACGTAACAGATGCCACACATGAAGCTATTACACATAATAACACGAGGAATTACCAAATATTTCCATTTTTTAAATAAGGATAGATGTTAAACATGACTTAACACTCAAACTCTCCGGACAAACCACAGCCCTTAATCCAAGAAAAATGTGAAAACTGCACTATGCATAATCCCAATTATTAAAGCATTAAAAATCTCCCGGGGGAAAAGAATTCTCAGTCCCTTACCCAGGACAAGCATGATCCTGAAAAGCTGAAAATCTAACAAATGAATATATTACTCAAATTCTAGGAAAATGATAACATGTGAGCCACTACCACAAAGTTTGCAACCATAAAATAAATGTATGTGGTAGTTTATTTGAGACTAAAAACAACTCAGAGAGGGTGATTTTACTATCTTAAAGATGAAGAAATTAAGAACCCAAACCTCAAAACCTCAAAACTTCACTGAGAGTAATAGGTTCGTGTCCAAATGACAAAACTGGTAAGTGACATTTTTGGTATGTGGGCCCAGACTTTTTCACTGCTTTTATTTAAAATACAAAGTGATTCTTTCTTCAACAAAAGTGTGTATAAATAATCATGATGAATTTCTCTGAAACTTTCAGATGAAGCTCCGCCTTCTCCAAGTGCCTCATTCTAATATACTGAACTTTTGGCCTCCCTGTCTGTCTGTCTGTCTGTCTGTCTGTCTCTCTCTCTCTCTCTCTTTCTCTCTCTCCCCCTCCGTCTTGCAGATGACGTCAGAGTGCTCGGCCCCGAGGGTCCTATCCTGGCCAGGGTCGGAGAGGATGCCCTGCTGACCTGCCGGCTCCTCCCCAAGAGGAGCGCAGCGCACATGGAGGTGCTGTGGTACCGCTCAGAGCCTCCCACGGCTGCGACTGCACCCCAGGGCGGGACCGACATGGTCAAGCTTCAGATGGCCGAGTGCAGAGGCCGGTTAGAGATGATAGAGGACGGCTTTGCCGAGGGCAGCGTGACTCTCAAGATACACAAGGTCCACCCCTCCGACAGCGGGCAGTACTGGTGCCGTTTCCAGGATGGGGACTACTTCGGAGAGACAAGCTTGCTGCTCCAAGTAGCAGGTGACTACCTTGGCAAAGACATAATACAGTCTCAGAGAAGGGAGGAGATTAATTTAGGGTCAGAATTTCCTTTTCAACACCAAGGTAACTATTACGCTCAGTCCCTTTTTCTGAGTCACTTTAAAATAGGTGGTTCTGAAATCTTTGGAGCAAGCTCCCTTAGAAAGTATTTCCCCATTTTTAACTTGCATAATTTTGACCTTCTTTATGGATTATTTGGAAGCATGGTATAAGGGATCAGTAATTGTGAAAGAGCACAAATTTGTGCCACAAAAATCTGGTGTGTGAGAGCAAGTTGGCCGCTGAGTGAGTCCAGCCGGCTGCCCAGCAGTGGAATTCACCCGCAGAACCTGACATGCAAAACCCCATTTCTTCCTGTGATGCCCATTGCTGGGACTCTAGTGATGAGACTGAAGAAGTGAGGAGCATTTAGCTTTCTCAGACATCGTTATGTGCCATGTTCAGTGATTCCAGGACTCCAGGTGCTTTGGGGAGCCTCCCCTGGGAGTGGCAGTTATTTAGTAAAGCAGGAAGAAGCGGGGAAACGAAGGATGGGGTCTGCCTCACGGAACGGTGTCTGGAAAGTAAATCATCATATGGTTCCTGAACGCGATCACCGCTCCACGTTAAGGAGAAAACCAGGCAAAGCTGTTTCCTCACCAGAGAAGCGAGGTTCCAGGAGATGATGCTTCGGGCTAAAGCTGCTGCTCTTTACTTCTAAAATGCTTTTACCTCTTGTAAGGATGGTTTCCACTATCGTTTTGTTCAAGATGATTCGACACAGATGAAAGAACCCGTGTGTTTCTGAGACACAGGGGAAGGGGAACTGATGCATTTTTCTCTTAGGGATGTTTAAAATTATGGAAGACTTTTTTATGGCTCCAGGTATAGGGGTGGGTCTGTTTCTTACCATAAATGATAAAGACAACATTTACTGTGGAAGTTGTAGTGCTGAAGAGAGAAAAAAAAATTATGACCATCAATTGCACTAAACTAGGACTTTGAAATGGCTCTTTCAAAAGCATTTTCCCTACTGAATGGACCATTTAAATACAAGAACTCCTCAAGCAGTTAATCTAATGAGCTTCAACACTACAACCACCACAGAAGAAGGAAAGTCCCCGCGGAGGTGACTTCCGATTGTATATGAAGTATTTGGTTGAAGTCTGGGTGTCATTCAAACGTCAAACAAATGGTCTGATACAGATACAGTTTGGGACAAAGGAGAGGTTCAGAGAAGGTTCATGGGTAAAATTAAATACATCTTTGTTTACAGTGCTAGAGAAACAAACAAAATATTATTTCTGCCTTCTCTCTTACTCCCACTCTGGATCCGAAGGAAAATGTGCCCATTTGCTAAAATTTAGAGATGCAAACTGTGGAACAAATGCAGTGTGTCAGGACACCAACTGCACTGGGCCGGAGACTCTGGAACACTCTCGCTCCTCAGAGCCTGAGTCCCTCCCTCCCTCCCTCCCTCCCTGAGCAAGAGCCCTAGGACCCCAGTCTCTGTGGCTGTGCCTCTGTGGGCTCTGGGCCTCAGGGCTGCGCTTCTCTGCAGGTCTGGGCTCTGCCCCTCACATCCACCTCACGGGGAACGAGGCAGGCGGAGTGGAGCTTGTGTGCACTGCAGAAGGCTGGTTCCCAGAGCCCCGTGTCCGCTGGGAGGACAGATGGGGAGAGGAGCTGCTGACGGTCTCAGAGCACCACGTCCCAGAGGAAGACAGCCTGTTCCGCGTGGAAGACACTCTTGTGATTAGAAATGTCTCTGCAGCGACCGAGACTGTGTCCTGCTTCATCTACAACCCTGTCCTGGAGGACGGGAAAGGGACAGTCCTCAACCTCCCAGGTCAGTGCGCTGCCTGTGGCTCTGGTGACAGGCCGGCTGCAGAGCTTGGCAGAGCTAAGCAGCGGTTCATATTTGCTATAGGTTAAAATATTTGACCTCTGGCAACGCATTAGACATTACCATAAAACCATTAACCATAACTAGAAGTATGTATATTTTGAGTAGCTTTAATTGTGCTCTACCTCCGGTTCTCCCTCTGCATTGTTTTATTCGCGAGTCATTGTGAATATAATCTTTTAACAGAAATGTTTCCCTGTGATGTGTGGTGCTGGTTAGTTTATGTAGTCTATCGTGTAATGATGATCAGAGATGAAGAGAACCACTTATATACTGGAAGAGCATCTTATTTATTGCCTTATTTATAAAGAACAATAAAAACAATAACCAAGAAGATCCAATACCATACGATAGTGGAAAGTTTCTTTTGTTACTAAAAATTATAGCATTGATGAAAAGTGTTTTTGAATAATTTTACTGGTGGAAAATTTTTCATGACACACTATTCAGTACAGAAGTTGTGTCTATCTACAAATACACATTTCTAGTCATTAACAACTATAGGCGCCCAGTAACTTGTAAGTGGACTAAGACTTGGGACACTTTCTATGTTTGGACATGGTGTTACTATTTGTGTAAATGGATAAATTAAAAAGTTAAAATAAATGTGATATATTAATATTCAAAAATAGATTTATATATTCTGAGTTCAGGCTTGTAGGTCATAATTGCTTATGTTCACATATTTTTACACTTTCCATACACTCACATGAAGAATATGTACTATTTTAAAATGGTAGTTAAATATCAGGAAAAACAGCATTATTAGATAACAGAACTTATGACATTTTTATTGGGCTAAAAAAAGGAAAAAAGCTGTATCACCAGCTGAACCATTACAGGAAAGAATATTTTTCTGTATTTCATATATATAATTAAGCTGAATTCAGTAAAATGTAGAACTTGATGCTATTTTTCTGTAGTTTCTCTCCTTTCCTTTAGACCTAATTTCTTAATGTGTTTTTCCTGTTTCTCCTCCAGAGAAGCTGCAGACTGAGATGGGTAAGTAGCACGTTCCAGCAGGCAGCCAGCTGGTACCTCTCCCGCCCCAAGGCAGGGTCGAGTGGCAGGACCTACTGAAGACTTCCTGACCCAGATGAGAAATTGAGGCAGTGGATTCCCAAGTTCTGTGCTAAGTTAGTAAACGTAGGACCTGGAGGAGCTCAGATCTTCACAGCTTTCTTTGGAGGCTTCTCCAGTTGTGTGTCCTGCCACTCTGGGAGTCACGGGGATTCCACTGCGTACCTAGAGGGATCTGGCCATCTTCTTCAGCCTGTGTGGAGAGAGGAAAGGAAGCTGCCTTCGGGGCGTGCGGGAAGTCCTGGAGGCCCCTTCAAAACACCCACCCTGTAAGAGCAGTGCCGCGATAATACCCAGAGGCCACCTCACCACCTACACGCGCTGGTCCTTAGAGATTCTGCCCCTGCTTCTCACCCCAGTGTGCTCTGAACTTTATCATGAAGAGGGGAGCTGTTTCTGGGTGCAGCCTGGGATCTTGCCATGGGGTATGATAACTCCCATGCTTTGTGTGGTTTTTATTTATTTTTACTTATTTGCCCCCACCTTTTCATGAGACAGTTAACGTTTTGTTAGATATTGATTTATGGTGCCTAAGACAAGCAGTTTAAAAAATAACCAGCTGGTATTTGAGGCCCTTTGTGTTTCTCCTTTACCACGTTCTCTCTGTCTTGTCTCCAGCGCTTTTCTCCCAGCCCAGGACAACTCCCTGTTCCCTGCTCAGACACACTTGAAGCTGGGTAAATTCCTGCTTCATCAACACCCTGTCGTCCAGCGAGTCACCAGATATGGAATTTGGGGGGAAGGGGTACCATATGCGTGTTGGGCGAGCTGAGCCACACCTTTCAGCTCATGGAGGAGTTTTTAAAATAATCAGGACAAAAAGCATACTCCAGTCTCTGCCAGAATTTAGCACGACACCTTTGAACTCACTGAGCCATAAATATACAGCAAAGTCCCTCAGGAAGGTCAAAGATAGCTCCACAACCCCAGGAGAGACAGCCTGTGAGCCTTGCCCCTTCCAGCAGGACCCTTTCTGCCTGGTGCAGCTAACATGCCTGGTTGGACAGAAACCTTACTGGTAGAGCCTGCTCCTTACAGATCAGGAAGCCAAGCCAGTGTTCCGGGCAGGTTGACACAGGTCTCTGTCCTTCAGGAAGATTTTAGGCAGAGTCACTCCTCTGAGCTCTCTGAGCCAACCCAACATGCCCATGGGAAACTAAGTCACAAAACACATCTCGTGATGTGTTGCTCCTGAGTTGGATGACTGTTGGGACCACAAGAAAGCAAGGTGGAAAGACTGAGCTTGCCCTGCTGGCAGTGAGAGAGGAAGGCCGTGTGTGCCACTGAAAGGATCAGACTCCTGCCTGCCGATGTTATTGTTCTGGATTTCATACTGTGCCAACCTCCTAATTCTGTAACTTAAAATGTTGCTCAGGATTATCTGTGAACATTAAACTTAGTGTTTCCTTATAACCTCAAAAATATGGAACCTTGAAAAATAAAACGTGGTGACCAGACCTGGAAATACTCTGAGTAAGGCTTCTTCAATTTTGCTTACTGAAATATATCTGCCAATAATCTTAACCTGGGCCATGATCAAATCAGAGAGTGGGATTGGCTTCCCTGCCTTCACATCTCACCCTCCTACATCCCTTTGCTTGTGCATGATCATCTGAGCACTTTATTCAGAGTATTTGTATAGCCCCACAACAACCTTATGATTTTCACAATCACATCAATTTTAGGCACAGACAGATTAAGAAGTAGATTCATGGAACCTGAAGTGATTGAGTGTTCATGTAATTCTGGGAGTTTTAATGGAAAAATTATTTCACTATTCCTCTATCAACTGAATAAAATTATAGGTAGGTAGAGATTGTGCAATTATAGCAGGTAGGGATTCAATTCATAACATGTTCATAGTGCTTTGGCTCATGGGAAGGTTCTTCCTTGAACAAGGATAACTGGTGTCCTGAGTCCATGAGGTGCTCATCTCCTCAAGGGCTGACCTTGAGCGCTCACCTGCCCTAGCATGCACGTGGGTTCAAGGCCTCACCAGGGACAGGCTTGTTGATGGTGTTATTTACTCTACTTTGACTCATCCATTGTGTGTTGTCTGCTTATTTAACAGCTTCCCTAAAAGTGATTGGACCTTCCCAGCCCATCCTTGTCCGAGTGGGAGAAGACATACAATTAACCTGTTCTCTGTCCCCCAAGACTAATGCCCAGAACATGGAAGTGAGGTGGGTCCGATCCCTTTGGTACCCTGCAGTCTATGTGTATGTGGATGGGGACCTTGTGGCTGGAGAGCAGATGTCGGAATACAGAGGGAGAACGTCACTGGTGAGCGACGCCATCCAGGAGGGGAGGCTGACCCTGCAGATCCAGGACGCCAGAGCTTCAGATGACGGGCCGTACCGGTGCCTGTTTGAAAGCGATGGTGTCTACCAAGAGGCCAGTGTGGACCTGAAGGTGGCAGGTAAGGGCTCTGTATAGGTGCTCTGAATGCACCACCTGCAGCTACCACAGGACATATTTGTTCTTTGAAGATTTCTCTGCCATCTGAAATTTTCTTAATTTTCATTCATCATCAATATTATATTGAACTTCCAGTAAGCAGGAGCCACCACAGATACTTTAAGTCCACAAATTTAAATGAACTAAATTTAATTCTTTGCATCCAGAATTTTTATCCGTCTGAGTATCTCCACAAAGTGACCCATATTTAGGGAAAGCTGAGACTTTTAGTCCATAATTTTTCACCAGACTTATTATTTCATGCTGTATCATTAAAATTCTGGAAAACATATATAGTTACCAGAAAGTATAATAATTTGAAGACTAACTTATAACCACAATGTAAATAAAAACCTTAAAGAGTGACAATCTTGGCAAGAACAGAGGAGGAAAGATAAAATCACTCCCTGGAATCAATTTCCAAATTGTGCAAACACCACTGAGGACATAGGTTAAAATCTTGGGCACTTTATGTATGTCTTACCTGGAATTTGAATCCAAATTAGTAAGTATAATTAAGGAATATACACAGGAGCACACGTTGAGGTGTTAAATGGACCCCACCATTTTCTGCTACTAGACATGGCTATTTTATGACTTTGGTCTTTAAGATTATTCTTTTACTCTTTTTTATTGTGTATATATGACCTATGATCTGTTAAATGTTATTCTGTTCTCAGGGACAGAAAAAAGAAGTTGGGACTTGAAAATTTAATGTACGTCTGGCTCTATCCCAGGATAGCTTAGGAATAAAAAATATATATGAAAAATCATAACAACAACAACAACAAAAAGAAAAATCCACTCTCATCCCTAAGTGGAGTGTTGTGGCCCCTAAGCTTTGCTGTCTTCCCCAAGCCCCTCTCAGTGAGGTCGCTGACCTCACGACCACTTGCAGGGCCCCAGGCTTTGATTCCCTGTTCTCTGTTCCCCAGCTGTGGGTTCTGCCCCACTCATCACCATGGAGAGGCGCAAGGATGGAGTGAAACAGCTGACCTGCACTTCTGACGGTTGGTTCCCACAGCCCCACGTGCAGTGGAGGGACACAGAAGGAAAAACAGTGCTGTCGGATCCTGCAGCCCTGCGTCAGGGCCACCATGGGCTGTTCCATGTGGAGTCACATCTGTTGATCACAAACAGCTCCACGGTGAATGTGGCTTGTTCGGTCAGCAACCTCCCCCTGGGTGAGGAGAAGACAGTGGCTGTTTCCCTCTCAGGTTGGTGATTCCCTGTGTTCCTCTCAGGATTGGAGTTAAATATCAAAGCACCTCAGATGTGTCCATTTTATTGTTTTTCTTTAAACTTTAAACATTTTTTTCACTCTGATCTAATATTCTGCTCTATCTTCAGGACTCCTAGGGATCCTGCTCCTCTGAGATTCTCATTCATACTCCCAACAAGAGCTCCAAAGACACACTCATTGTTGGGCATACACTAAGTTCTAATAGCTGACGCTAATTTATAAGATTTACACATTCACTTCTTTTTTTTTTTTTATCCATACCAGGGATTGAACTCACGACTACGCGCTTGCAAGGCAAGCACTTATGCCGCTGAGCTAAATCCCCAGCCCTCCACATTCACTTCTTGTGTGAAAACAAGAGTAGAATTTTTTTTCATTTGGTGGATTTTAATTCGGATTAGAAACTAATTTTTCCTAACACCATCTTCTTGGCTGTAGCCTGAGCAATTTCACCCTTTGGCCACCCCAGCTATTCCACTGCTTGTGTGGCATAATTGAAACAAGAGGAGACAATAAGGGAGTGCATGCATGCATCCACATTGCTGAGAGACACACACACCAAAGCCAGTCAGAGCCCGCCAGCCGTCCCAGCCCCTACACAGCGTTAGATCAACTGCCTCCTTAGTGGCCCTTCTCGCCATCCCAGGAGCTGCTCAGGTTAAAGGACAATCTGGATACTCTTTCGGTTTCTTGGTTTACGGGAATTCCAGGTTTTCCTTTCAGAGTCCAAGATGAGTTTTTCATGGATGATGCTGCCTGTCTTGGGATTATCTCTTGCGGTGACCATAGGCCTGATCTGGATGAAGAGCTGTAAAAAAGGTAACTTAGGGGCATAGACCCAATGCTGAGGACACATTGCAGTGCAACTTGCTGTGTGCTTTTCTTGGCCTCTCTTCAATGGTCAAGAATGCAACAGAGAGCATTCGATAATCATCGAACGTGGAGAGTCCCTGGTTCATATTCATGTCACCAGTTTAGTTATAAACAAATTTTAAGCTTACAGCAATAATAGAAGCAACAGGATTAAAAGACAATAACTTGGTTCTGTAACAGTCATTCCCGAAATGCCCAGTGAAGGGAGAAGAAGCATAGTTAGTGGGATCGCTGTCCTGCTGCTGAAGATGAGAGCTGAGATTTTCAGTGAGATTCTGTTGGGGTGAACTCTTTACTGAGATCCTTCAAAATGCAATGCTTTACTTATTGGCAATTCTTACTTTACCAGTGAAGCTTTTCTTACATGTTGGTGGGCCATTTTCTGTGCCCTAGAAGTTCTACTTGAAATTTATGGTGTTACTAAAATGTCTATTTGCTTCTTTATGTTAATAGCATAAAATTAGCACTTTTCAACATGAACGCATTATTAGCATGGACTTTTTCTTTACAGTGAATATGACCCGGGATGTCAACACAGCTCACCTGAAATCAACTCTGCCTGAGGAACTAAGACCATTATGACCCGTGAACATTCATACAAGCAGACATCCCACAGAGAGCTGACAATCTCCCCCACACCCTGGGTCAGCAGGGGCGCACGTCAGCGAGGTGGAACTGAGACTTGGGGGTGAGGGATGAGACAGTATGAGCCTTGGGCATCAGTGACAATATCTTGAGGAAAAAAGTCACTTATATGTTACTGTAAAATGGATTTTGGACAATGAGTTGCTATGGAAATTAGTATTGAGCCATCAGTTCTTCAAACCTCTTGCTAAGGTGGCCCCTGGTCTTTTGGTCTCCCTTATTTAAGCCTCAGGATATTTCCCACTCATAACATGACCAAAACTTTCTTCAGTGATTGCTCCTCTGTATTTATCACTTGCCTGGGTAGCTCTTGCACCCAAGAGGGCCTATTCATCATCACCATGGAAATGGCAACCTTGGTTCTGGAAAGCAGGATAGTATTAGGAGTCCCAGATCTTTTCTCCTTCCACCAACAGCTCAACAGGCTCCAAGTCACGGGGGCTTTAACTTCACCTGGGCTTCATATCTGACCCGGAGGCTGATCTCTTCCTAGACTGGTCCAAGGCAATGGAATGGTTCCATTCGATTGTTTCTACTGATCACAGCCTGATGTCTGATGACTGAATGCTTAGAAAAATGTAGTTGGAAAAGCAATTTAGCATAAAGGAGCAAAAACATAAGAAATAAAAAAGAGCAAGTGTTTGATCATTTTCTTTAAGATGGTAACAACTATATTGTCCACATAAGTGCATTTGGGAGAACAAGAAACACACTTTAAAAAACAGTAAGGGTTAATGCATCTGCGTGTGAATACAGAAATCTGTTTAGCAAAAATAATCGTGAAATTTGTAAGACGTGTTTTGAAATTTCTGCTCCAGAGTTTTAAAAAAGTTAATAGAAGTCATGGGGTGAAGAAAATTCTTCTGTTTGTCTTACCAAATAGTATAAAGCTTTAGAAACTGAAGCAAAATGATATTGTAAAAAAAAATGAACAGGTGAATGATTATAACCACAAAGATAATTTAGAATTTGTGAGCAGTTTTAGGAGAATAATACATTTGTAAGTTGGTGGAGATTTTCTGCAATTGGATATTCACTGATTGTATGGCAATAAATCAATACAATATGGGAAAATACACTAAACATACCATGGACTTTTTTTTTAGTACCAGGAATCAAAGTGAGGGTCTTATGCTTTCCAAGTAGGTGCTGTGCCATTGAGCTATATCCCCAGCCCACTATGGACTTTTATAACAGAGCATTTCCTTAGATTAGTTCAGGTTGTAAAAAGCACACCCCAAAAGTTAATCACAACTATACACAACTGGAAAAATCTCACAAACAACCTTGGCCATAAAACTCAGACATAAAAGAGTTCGTGTACATGGGATTAAGCAAACTTAAGCTACTAGGTTGGAAATGAGAATATTTATCCTTACATGGATATTGACTGGAAACAGAAAATTAGATTTTTCCTGGATTAGGTTTAAATTTGTTTATGATTTGGACATTAGTTTTGCAGGTTTATTTGTTTTTGAAAATTTGTAGAGTACTAAATTTAAAAAGAAATTATTAGGAGAAAAGTGAAATAATTTTCTGATGTTGATGCACAAGTATGCTATAAAACAAAGACTCTGTAAAAGATAATCTTGACAGTTTTGATTATACAATACTTTCAATTTCTATAAATGGAAGATAGCATGTAATTTTTTAAAAAAGACAGACCAGAAGAAATTATTTTGATATTTATAAGAAATAAAGAACAAGGATAAATTGCTAAAAAGTTTGCAGAGAAAATCACTTTTGTCCCTCAGAAAGCATAAACAAAAAATGGAAAGAAGTAAAAATAAAAATAGGTAAGGAAAAAGAAAAGATTTTGTTTCTTTCTTATGAGAGTAACATAAAAATAATAGAATATCATTTTATCTAATACTCTTGTCAAAATAAAAAAGAGAAAATATTCAGTGTCATAAAAGGTGATAAGAAATGCTTATTTTCACACAGTGCTGTTAGAAATGCAAATTACAACATTATTAGACTGCACACAATTTCTAAAAACTGATAGGATTATCTTGAAACTAGACTTGTTAAATTGTAGGATGTAAATTTTTTAAAAAGAGAATAAAATAAAAGAGAACAGAACAAAGCAAATCAGAACAGAACAATGCAAGCAATACAGCACTTCACAACAAGACAACCAGATATCAAAAGTAGCTACCATAATGTCTCTTTTCTTTGAAATACTTGAGCATAGCTTCACACACAATAATATCAAACATAAAAAAATAGTATAAAACCATTCAAGAGAATAAAACTATTACAGGACTTTCAAAACCAAATAACTGATAATGAACAATGGCAACCATAATATCTCATTTTCCTTAGAAAATTTGTTTATACTATCACACATATTAAAATCCAAAAAGGGGTCTGGGGATTTAGCTCAGCGGCATAAGTGCCTGCCTTGCAAGCACATGGTCATGAGTTCAATCCCTGGTACTGATAAAAAAAAATACATAAAATTCAATAGGGCACAACAGGATAGAACCAATGGAAATAGAAGAACAAAAGCATGGTAGGACCTCAAAACAAGATGATAGTAAATCAGCAATGGCTGCCATAATGTCTTGTTTTCTTCAAAGCAGCTGTTCATACCATCACACATAATAAAATCAAGCAAAACAGAATAAAACCATTCCAACCAATGAATGAAAACATTGTAAGACTTCAAAGTACTATAATGGGAAACCATGATTACCATAGACTTTAATGTATACTTACCTTTTCTTACACTAGGGAGACAATACGGTATTTACACATGTGAGTTTGATTTATTTCACTTATGAGTATGGTCTCAAATTGCATCTATGTATTTATAAATATCTCAATGTGATCATTCTTTATAGCTGAGTAGAACTCTATTGTATAAAAATACCACACCTTTTTTATCCATTCCTCAGTTGATGGGCACTTAGGTTGTTTCCAAGATCTGGCTATTACAAATTATGCCATTATAAACATGGGTGCACATATATCACTGTGGTAAGATGTTTTCAGTTCTTTTAGGAATATGCCCAGAATTGGACTAGTGGGGTCAAATGGGACTCCCAATCCTAGCTTTTTGAGGAACCTCCAGACTGACCTCCACAGTGGTTGCACCAGTCTATGCTCCCACCAACAGTGGGAGAAGAGTTCCTTTTTCCCCTGAAGCCTCTCCAGCATTTGTGGTTGGTAGTTTTCTTTATCCTGGTCATTCTTTCTAGAGTGAGATGGAATCACAGTGTGGTTTTAATTTGCATTTCTCTAATGATTAATGACGCTGAAACATTTTTTCATGTATTTATTTGCCATTTGTATTTCTTCATCTGAGAACTGTGTATTCATCTAGATGTCCATTTTTTGATTCGGTCTTTGAATTTCGGGGATCTGATTTTTTTTAATTCTTTATAAGTTCTAGACAGAAGTCCTTTGTCTGAGGGACAATTGACTAAGATTTTTTTCCCAGTTTGTGGGTTTTCTTTTCACTATGCTGGAGATTTCTCTCAATGTGCAGAAACTCTTTAATAAGACGTGATCCCAGTTATTGATTCTGGGAAGTATTTCCCGTGCAGTTTGATTCATGTTGATGAATTCTCTACCTACCCCTATGTCTTGAAGATTTCTGCCTACTTTGTCTTCCAACAGATTTAGTGTTTCTGTTTTAATATTTAGATCTTTGATCCATTTAGACTTTAGTTTAGTACATGGTGATAGGCATGGGTCTAGTTTAAGTTTTTGGCACATGGAGAACTAGTTTTTTCCAGCACCATTTATTAAAGTGACTATCATTCGTTCAGTGAATGTGTTTGACCCTTTATCAAAGATATTGTGGTTGAGTGTGTTTGTAGTTATAGTTGTATCTTCTAATCTATTCCATTGATCTTCCGGTCTGTTTTTTTTTCCCAGTACCATGTTGATTTTTTTTCAGTAGCTTTGTAGTGTAACTTCAAGTCAGGGATTGTGATGCCTCCTGCCTTGCCTTTGTTGCTTAGAATTGCAGTTGCTATTCTAGGCCTCTTCTGGATCAAGATGAATTTTAGGAGTGATTTCTCTAGATCTATGAGGTAAGCTAGTAGTATTTTGATTGGGATTGCATTAAATCTGTATAACAATTTTGGAAGAATAGCCATTTTCACAATATTTATTCTTCCTATCTATGAACAAGTGATGTCTTTTCATTTTCTCAGGTCCTCTTTGATTTCTTTTTCAGGGTATTATAATTTTCCCATAATAGATCTTTTACATCTTTCATTGGATTGATTCCTAAGAATTTCAATTTTTTGGATGCTATTATAAAGGGTATGGCTTCTCTTATTTCTCTCTCAGTGATTTTGTTGTTAGTGTATACGAATACTATTGATTTTTGAGTGTTGACTTTGTATGCAGCTACCTTACTGAATTTACTTATTATACCTAGGAGTCTTTCAGTGGAATTTTGGGCATCTTCTATGTAGAGTATCATGTCATCTGCAAATAATGATAGTTTAACTTCCTCTTTTCCTATCCTTACTCCTTTTATTTCTCTCTCTTGTCTAATTACTCTGGCTAGTAATTCCAATACTATGTTGAATAGGAGTGGTGATAATGGACATCCTTTTCTTGTGCCTGATTTTAGGGTAAAGGCTTTCAGTTCTGGGCCATTTAATATGATGCCAGCTGTTGGGTTGTCATAGATGGCCTTTGTCATATTGAGATAAAGACCATCTATTCCATCTCTGTAAGGTTGAATTCTCTGTAAGGTTCTTATCATGAATGAGTGTTGGACCTTATCAAAAGCTTTTTCTACATCTATAGAAATGATCATGTGATTCTTATTTTTCTATTGATATGGTGGATTACATTTATTGATTTGCATATGTTGAACCATCCCTGCATTTCTGGGATGAATCCCACTTGGTCGTGGTGTATAATCTTCTTGATGATTTGCTGCATTCTGTTTGCCAATATTTATTGAAAATTTTTGCATCTGTGTTCATTAGGGAGATTGGCTTATAGTTCTCTTTTTTCATTGGGTCTTTCTCAGGTTTTGGTACTAGAGTAATATTTGCTTCTAGGAATGACTTAGGAAGAGTTGCTTCCTTTTAAATTTCTTTGAAGAGTTTGAGGAGTGTCTAGATTGTCTTCTTTGAATTTCTTGTAGAATTCCACAGTGAGTCCATCTGGGCCTGGGCTCTTCTTTGTTGGTAAGGACTTAATTACATTTTCAATTGCATTAATAGAATTTGGGTTATTCAGCAGTTTTACATCTCCTTGACCCAGCTTTGGTATTTCATATCTTTCTAAGAATCTGTCCATTGCTTCTGTGTTATCAAACCTATGAGAGTAGAGGTTTCCAAAATAGATGTTAATGACCTGTATTTCCACAGAGTCTGTAGTGATTTCACCCTTTTCATTCCTTATTGCATGAATTTGAGTTTTTTCTTTCCTTTTTTTAAATAAGGTTGGCTAGAAGCTTATCAATTTTATTTATTCTTTCAAAGAACCAACTCTTTGATTCATTGATTATTTGTATTGTTTTCTTAGTCTCTATTGTATTGATTTCTGCTCTGATCTTTATAATTTCCTCCCTTCTTTTGGCTTGGGGCTTAACTTGCTCTTCTTTTTCTAGATGTTTGATGTGTAGCATCAGGTTGTTTATTTCTGTTCATTCTGTTTTCTTGATGTGGGAACTCAGTGCAATAAATTTTCCTCTGAGGACTGCTTTCATTGCATCCCACAGATTGCAGTAAGTTGTATTTGTATTTTTGTTTGCTTGTAGATATTGTTTAATTTCTTCTTTAATTTCCTCTGTGACCCACTGATTGCTCAGGAGTGTATTATTCAATTTCCATGTATTTGTGGGATTTTTGCAGTTTTTTTATCATTAATTTCTTGTTTCGTGGTGCTATGATCTGATAGCATGCATGGGATAATTGCAATTCTTTTACATTTACTTACGTATGTTCTGTGGGTTAGTATATGCTCTATTTTAGACAATGTTCCATGTACTGCTGAGAAGAATGTATATTCTGATATTGTTGGATGCAGCACTCTGTAATTGTCTATCAAATCCATTTGTTCACAGGTGTGGTTCAGTTCTGTTATTTCTTTGCTGATTTTCTGTCTGGTTGATTTGTCCTTTTCTTTGCTGATTTTCTGTCTGGTTGATTTGTCAATGACATGTTAAGGTCTCCTGTTATAATTGTGTTGTTAGTTATTTGATTTTCATTTCTATTAATACTTATTTTGTATAGCTGGTTGCTCCCAAATTTGGTGAATAGATGTTTCAGATTTTTATCTCTTCCTCTTGAAGTTTTCCCCTAACTAGTATGTAGTGACCTTTTTTATCTCTTCAGATCATTCTTGGCTTGAAGTTCACATTGTATACAAACAGAATAGCTATCCCTGCCATTTTTTAGGTTCCTTTTGCATGAAGTATTGTTTTCCATCTTTTGACTTTCAGTCTATCAGTTTCCTTTGGGGTTAGATGGGTTTCTTGTAGACAGCATATGGTTGGATGTTGTTTTTTGATCCATTCTGCCAATCTGTTTCTTTTAATTGATGAAGTAAGGCCATTTACATTAATGATAATAACTGTTATACATTGGTTTATTTTTGACATGTTATCTTGCTGCTGCTGTATCTTTACCTTTCCACTCTGTTTAATTGTCTGCCTTGTTTAATGATTTTTTCCCTATGTGTATCTAGAATGCTTTTCAGTATTCTTTGCAGGATTGGTTTGGTGATCATGAAGTTCTTCAGCTCTTCTTTGTCATGCAAGTATCTTATTTCTCCATCCATTTTGAAGGACAGTTTTGAAGGGTACATCAGTCTGGGTTGGAAGTCGTTTTCTTTTAGGATCTGAAGCACTTCACTCCATGCTCTTCTTGACTTCATTGTTTGTGTTGAGAAGTCTTCTGTGATTCTGATAGGTTTTCCTTTAGGTGATCTGTCTTTTCTCTCTAACAGCTTTTAATATTCTGTTCTTATGTTGGATTTCTGGGATGGCGATTATTATATGTTTGGGTATAGTTTTATTTTGGTTATGGCTGTTTGGAGTTCTATATGCTTCACTAATTTGAATGTCAGTTTCCATTCTCATGTTTGGGAAATTTTCAGCTATTACTTCTGTAAATAGCCTCTTGATATCATTTGTGTTTTCCCCTTCTTTTTCATTTATCCCTATTAATCTTATGTTGTTTTCTTTGCATCATTGTACAGCTGTTGAATTGTTATTTCCTGATTCCTTGTTATTTTTAAAAGATCTTTCCTTTACTGTTCACTAGCTACAATCTTGTCTTCAAGGTCTGAAATTCTATCTTCACTTCGTTGAGGCAGTTTTGCCAACTTTGATGGAGCTTTTGATTTCCTGTATATTTCCTGTATATCTGAATCTGCTTCATGCATTCTGTTTGTTTCTTATATTGTTTATTCAGGGTTTCCATCTTTTTGTATTGTTCCTCTAATTTTTTAATTATGTCTTCTTTAGATGTGTTCAGCATTTCTTAAACTACATTTATCATTTCTTCTTTTATCGGGAGATTATTTCTGATCTGAGTTCTTTTATAACTTCCCTGTGTTGTTTCCTTATTTCAGTTGTTATCATTTCAGGCATTTCAGGTGTATGGCTTTTATTTTTATCTATGTACATGGCTCCTAGGCTTTCTTGGGATGGGCTGGAGGTTTGAGATTGCATTTTTGTCTTTCGTTTTGTCATTTTCCTATATTTCCGGGTTTTGAGCGATGTTCCAAAGCTTCCCTGTGGCTTGCTGGAAATCATCTCTCATGCCTTCAACTTATGGGGCTCAATGGAAGTGGCTAGGTGTGGCCTAGTCAGGCCTGTGTTATCTCCCATGCCTCCTCTGATGGTCCAGGATGCTGGGTGGAGTCCCAACTGCTGGGAGTGATAATCCAAAGTTTTCCCAGAGTGTGAGCCTACTGGAAATCACCTTGCATGCCCTCAGCCCCCGCAGTTGAATGGAAGTTGCTGGGCATGGCCCAGTCTGGCCTGCAGGGACCTCTCATGTATCATCCGGTGGTCTAGGGCACTAGGCAGGGTTCTAACCATGGGGAGTGATGGTCCAATGCTCTCCTTGAGTGTGCTGGAAATCACCTCGCCTGCTCTAGCTCCCAGGACTGAATTAGGATGAAAACTTAACAAAGGAAGAATTCCTTATTTGAGGATTTTATATCACTGCATAGATAATTATGCAATAATGTGTATTTCATTTTTGTCATAATTTAACAATGAAAAAATGGTTAATTAAAAATGCTAATTAAACATTTACATAAATTATGGAATTTGTATATAATAGAAATATTTCCTATCATAAAGTATATCATCCTTGACAATTTATCTGTTGTATATGGCTAAGTAGAGCAAATTGAGTTGCAGAAAAAATATATTGTCAGATATTTTAAGTAAAAATATCACTACAGTGGAACAGGAAATCATTTGTCTTTTTAATAATGTTTCCAGGTTTTGTTTGGTAACTATTACTTGAGTTTCCTGTAGATTTCTTTCTCTCCTGATGAAAGCTACAATTGTTTAGCTTCAGTTATATTTGTTTCACTTAAAGTAGGAAAATCGTTGAGTAGAACTTTCTTTCTCTAAAGTTGAAGGCTTTCTTTCTTTAAAGTTGAAGGCATAATAATCCCAGCATTCAGTTTCTCTCTCTCTCTCTCTCTCTCTCTCTGTATCTCTCTCTCCCTCTCCCTCTCTCTCTCTCTCCCCCTCTCTCTCTCTCCCCAAGTTTTACACCTGATGAATTCACAATCAATATATTTGTCCTTTCCTGTGCTGCTTGAGAAGCGTTCCTTCACCTCCTACTTCTTTCCCCAGTCCATGTTCAGGCACCCTACGCTGCATCCACCATAACTCTCTAAATTCGTGGGAGAGGGGGAACAATGAGAGGATGAAGAAAATAAACAGAGACTGAAAGCTGGGGTTAGGTGGAGCCTTTCCTCCAAATGGGAGGAAGAGACTGCTCAACCACTGCAATGAGTTTATTTATATTCTTGTCAAATGATGCCCTTCTGCTTGACTAGCTCCCTTTTTAGGCCCAGTGTTCTCAGGGAGGGAACACCCATTCTCCTCAGCACTCCATGCTTGTGACTCCACACATGTGAATGCAGCTCAGCAGCTCCACACATGCAACAATAGACGGTGAGTTTATGTCTGTACCATGTCCTCAGATACCCTGAGCTTTGAAGCAATTCGGACTAATGCAGTATATTGTGGCAGGAGTGTGTGGCAGGAGAAAAGATTATTTTATTGTAATCAGGATGCAAAAAGAGAAAGGACGGTGCCAGGGTCCGAATATCACCTTGCTGAGCACTTCTCCAATAATGTAACATCTGTCTCTAGGCTTCCTGTCTTAAAGGTTCTACCACCTCCCAGTAGCACCATGAGCTGCAGAATAAATCTTTAACATATGGAGCTTTGGAAAACATTCCAGATACAAGTACAGCACACATGAATAAAGCTGGTAACTAATTTTCTACACTATTCTACATGCACGTTCCTTGAGATAGACTTTTTTGCATTCTGCACGTGAAGGAGATCATGTAGTACTTGTCTTTCTCTGCCTGATTTAGTTCACTGAATCAGATATCTTCCAGGTCACCCATGTTGTCAGAAATGGCAAGATTTCATGCTTTAAATGACTGAAAACTGCAATATAACAACATTTGCTAAATTCCTATCATCTCATTTTGAAATCCTTTATAACTACTATTTGGTACTTGTTGTTGTTGTTGTGTTAGCTTTTTTGGTTGTTGTTGTTGTTTGTTTGCTTGATTGTTTTTGATTTTTCTGTGCTTTTTTCTCTTTAAAGTGAAAAATAAATGACTGATTATTTCATTGTTCCTATGTACCACATTGCATAAATTCATTCACTCATATACAATGTTTTCATACATCTAGCATCTTTTAGTTTGTACATCCTGGCTGTTATTAATAGTGCTGCAAAAACTATGGGAATGCAAATATCTGCATGTTACAGTACTTCCATTTCCTTTGGTATATACTCAGTATACTACAGTTCCACTGTAATTTCTTGAAGATCACCCACACTATTATCTATAATGACTGTACTTACTCAGATCCACAGTTGGTCATGTTTCCTTTTTCTCTGCATCTTAGCAGTTCTTATTATCTTTAGTCATTTTGAAAAGAGCCATTCTTACTGGAGTGAAGAGCTATCCCAATGTGGTTTTAATTTTCATTTTCCTGATATTTAATAATATACAATAGCTTTTTCATATATCTTTTGACCATTTCTAAGTCTTTTTTTGAGAAATATATATTCATGCCTTTAGCCTAATTGTAAGTAGACTTTCTTTTATGATATTTTCTCATAAATTCTATATGGTAACCATCTGGCACATGCAAAATTTGTAAACATTTTTGCACATTGTATAGGTTGTCTCTTGGGTCTATTGATTATTTTCTTTGGAGTGCAGAAGACTAAGTTTCATGCAATCCCATTTCCTAAATTTTGGTGTTTTATTGGGTTATATCCAAAAGTTTTTCCTTAGGTCAATATCCTGAAGCATTTGGTTAATTTTTCCTCCTAGAAATTTCCTAGTTTAAAGCCTCGTGTTTAAGTCTTCAATCCATGTTAAGTTGATATTTGTAACTCATTAGATCTAATTTGATTTTTTTATTTAAAGAAAAAAATGAAACAGAAAGATGGTAGAAATAATACAAAATTTCAAACAAAAACAAAAACCAGTAAGAAATCACTAGTTGACAATTACATATTTTCTTCCTATAAGTAGTTGTTCAAGTTACAAAAGTAAAGTATACAAAGTAGACATTGAAACAGTGAGACTGCAATCAGCTCTGTTCATCTATCCAATAAAAACTTAGTAATATGGTCATCAATCCTACACACTCAAACATACATGGAGTTATATCCTTTAGAATACTTTCCTTTCCTCTCTCTTTTTCTACAATAACTATAATCAATTCCTGTAAACTGCTTAGAAGTTCTACACATGTATAAGTCTCTACCTGCATACCTAGCCTTTTTGCATTAGAGGGAAAAACAAACCAAAACACATCAACAATACAAATTCCTAGAGAAACACAAAATGAAAAGGACATATAAAACCACAATACTAGGTGATCTATGGTAGTCACCATGATGTCTCCTGTTATTTTCAATAAAATTGTCTATATCATCAGGCATAGTATAATTAAACTTAGCAATACATAGCACTATTAATAAAAACCAAATCTTGGAGACATTGTAAGACTTCAAAGGCAGTTAATAATCAAACCAGAATGGGTATCCTATTGAATCTTGCCATCCGCAGAGTAGTTACCACTATTCCCAGACTTGACACCATCAAGCATACCAGATTCGAATAAAATCAGTCAAGACAAAACAGTGATATAGCCAATCTTCTCTGCCTCATCTCTGCTATGCTATTTTTCTGTCATTGTTGCTTACTTTTATCCTTCATTCCACTGTCTACCCCTTTCATTGAGGCCTTTCTGCCATTGTTCCTGGAATCCTTGTGATTTTCTTCTCTCTCTCTAGAATGTCCTTCAGTATTCTTTGCAGGGTTGGATTGGTGGTCATGAACTCTCCCAGTTCCTCTTTGTCGTGGAAATATCTTGTCTCTCCATTAATTTTGAGAGACAGCTTTGCAGGATACATCAATCTGGTTTGGAGGTTATTTTCTTTCAAGGTTTGGAATATTTTGCTCCAAGCTCTTCTTGATTTGATAGTTTGCATCGAGAAGTCTGCTGTGATTTTGATGAGTTTTCCTTTATAGGTAATCGGTTGTTTTTTTCTCTGACCACTTTAAATATTCTGTTCTTGTAATGGATTTCTGGGATCCTGACTATTATATGTCTGGGTGTAGATCTGTTTTGGTTGTAGCTGGCTGGAGTTCTGTATGCCTCATATATCTAAACATCACCTCCTATGCTTGGGAAGTTTTGCTTAATTATTTCTGTAAATAGCCTTTTTATTTCATTTGTATTTGTCCCTGCTTCTTCATACACATTTTTTATTCTTAGGTGATAAATCCTCTTGTTGTCTTCTAGCCTTTGTATCATTACTTCTTGGTTCCTTGTTATTTTTAAGAGTTCCTTCCTTTCACAATCATACATTGCAAATCTATCTTCAAGTTTTGAAAGTCTGTCTTTAGTTTCTGTTAAGAAGTTTTGTCAGCTTTCAATGGAGTTTTTAACTTCCTGATATTCTCTTTGAATCTGTTTCACATATTCCAGATTTTGTTAATATTCTTCATCAAAGGCTTCCCTGCTTTCTCTGGGTTCCTCCATTCTTCCACTTGTGTTATCTTGAGGAGTACCCAGCATTTCTTTTATTAATCTTCTTATATCTTGCTTCACCTGATTTAGAATTTCAGATTTAAATTCATCAATAAGGTCACGGAAGTATTTCTTTATTTTCAATGAGGCTGTGTCTGATAGTGCATGTTTGCTGCCCTCAGTGTCCTCTGTATTTACCTCTCCTGGACTTATTTTCCCTGGGTCAGCAGTTGGGGGTTTTTTGTTGTTTCTCTGTCTTGTCATGTTTCTGGTTTCTTTCAGACAAGTGAGTGGTGGAGGTCTCTGGACCTTTACGTATTGCTTACAGTCCCTCTGCAGTGTACTGGCTAGGACAGTGCTGCTTTCTCCTGTTTGTTGTTGATCTGTGAGGTGCATGCAGGGGCGGTGTGCGCCGGCCCCTCCCATCTCAACCAGTGAGTGTTTTCACTAAGTTTGTGTGTGACCTGCAGATGTCACAGGTTCAGGACAGCCTTGTCTCTGGCTATTGGGTCCCAACCAGGGGCATGGCCCAGCCCAAGCAGATCCCACCAATCCACTTTGGGCCAGGAGCCACAGATGGAAGCTGCCTCAGCCATTGATTCAAGCCTGTCCTGCCCAAACCCAATATGTCATCTAGCCAGTCATCTCACTGTGGGGAATCCAGTTCCCAGCACTCACCAAACTCCATGCAGCTCGGCTGGCCCTCTCCACTCCCCATTGCAGCGCCTCCTCCCACCAAGGCTCTCAAGCTCACCAACCCCCGCTCTGGGTGAGGATTAGACCTTAGCTGGATCATGAGTCACCTGACTCTAGAATGCACCCAGCACAGCTACCAGAGCATGCCCAGCTCCAGCCCTCCATCCATGCTTTTCCTTTTTCCTCAGTTTCTTCCTGGATCGTGAGAATTCCTCTCCTTTTGTCTGGTCTTCTCCATGGTGTCAGAGTCTAGCATCTGAGTTGTTTTTCTCAGAGAAGCTCTCTATCATGCTACCTATCAATCAGCAGTCTTGGATCTCTCCCAATTTGATTCTTTTGCAGATGAAAATTGAATTTCCCTGTCACTACTAAAGAGACCATCTTTTCCAGATTACTCTGGAAGGAGTGGGAATGGGGAACAGGTAATCAAAAAGTAGAACAAATACTTCAAACTATCTGAAGAGCCAAATGGGTTTTTTATGCCGCATATAATTGCACAGCACACAAAACTTGTCCTTCTCAACAAAGACATGAGGTTTGATTGCAAAAATGCCAAGATTTCTGTAGAGTATGTGGGGTTTGAGATTAAGTTTATGTTTTTTTATAAGATTTGGATAGGCAAGAAGTCTGAAGTTCTTCTCCAGAATAAACTTCCTTTTCCTTCCTTTTTACTCCACCCAAGGGAGACAAGAAGGGCTATGAATTTCACTAAAGAGCAGCAGACGTACATAGGGGCTTCCTCTGTCAGAATTAATCCTGTCATTTCTAGAAGGTAGGGGAAGTAATGAGATGTAAAGCTTCACTCCATACAGTGTGAAAGGCAAGAAACTTGAAAAGGAGAAGCTTTCTACTTATTGCCTAAAAAACTGATTAAGGCAAATGGCATCAAAAGTTCTGCCCTAGGATTGTGTGAACAGTCTCCCACAATAGCATGGGTAAGACATCCTTTCTGACTAGTTTCTTCCTTCTCATTAAATGGGTTACATAAAACAGAGCAAATTTTTCTCCCATTAGCATAACTTAAATGAAAATGAAGAAAATTTTCCTTGTCTCTTATGCAGAAAAAAGACTTAAAAACATGTTCTGCCCTTTTGATTCCCAATCTACAAATTCATACGATAAAACACATGATGTCCAAAATTATCCTAAGTCTAACATGAAAGTATTTGTAACCAGGGAAAGGTAAAATGAGATATAAGGCCGAAGTAAGTAATAGTCCCATAAGAACTCAGGTGGCTACATTTCTACTTTTCAATTTCTTTCTTCTTTTGACTTTTGTTCTTAAGTAGATATGTAGAATAAGGGACTTGTCCTTAGGGGGTGCAAAAGTTCACATGTAAGGAGTACCTGTCTACAATGTGATAAATATCTGTGATTTAGCAATGACACTATGAGCTCAGGAAATGCTTTAGCGGTCAGTGCTATTTAAATGGCAGCAGATTCTGGTGTCAGAAGAGGAAACTATTAATTTTGGTGGCCAAAGCAGGCAATTCTGTGTTTTCTAGTATTTGATATAAGCACACATGTCAGATTCTATAGAAGAATGTGAATACAGTCCACTCTCAATATCTATGAATCCCACACTCAGGTTCCACCAACCCTAGAAACAGTATTAAAGAGTATGCTTTTCTGGGCATGGTGACGCACTCCTGTAATCCCAGCACGCGGAAGGCTGAGGCAGGAAGATCATTGCAAAATCAAGACCAGCCTGAGCTACAAAGTGAGCTCAAGGCCAGCCCGAATTGTACAGCAAGACCCTGTCTCGAAAAGACAAAATTAAAGTATACTTTTGCAGAATCTAGCTTCAGTATGATATATAGATAAAGTAAGATGAGGGACTTGACAATAGAAAGTTAATAAATCTGCAGAAGAAGGGTCTTGGAAGAAGGAGGCTTGCACCAGTGGGTAATTTTGGAAGGAAGGAAGGAACCCAGGATCAACTTCTTACTGTGCAGCCAACTTAGCATAGTTTAAACCACAAGTAAACATAAAACTTCTCCCCCCTTCAGCACAGTCTCACTAGGCTTTATTTGGATGAAGAACAAAATCCCACAGAAACATGTTCTGTCATTCATCAGTTGAGATCTGTGCACACAAGTGTTTATTTGCACATGTATTCAAATGAGCATGTGAACACTTGCAACCGAAATATTGCTTTATGATTCTGTGAGATCCAGAGTCCATTCTCCTCTCCATAGCCCTTTGGATACAGATCTCACAAGCAAAGCCTGGCTTGTGAGACAAGCTTCTCTCTGCCTCAGGGCATTGCCTCAGGCGCTACAGTGTCCTCTCTGTGCCTGTACCTGGAACACAAAGGCATCCAGTTCCCCTGCCACCAAGGGTCACAGCATAGCTGGAATTCCCAGGGCAGGTGCACTGGACCTTAAACTGACTTGTCCCAGAAATGGTGACTCTGCAGATCAACGAATGTTAGTTTTATTTTAGTTACTGCTGTTACTTGTGCCCTTGTTGTATGTGTGCGTGAGCCTATGTTAATGTCTTTCAGAAAAGTATTTGTGTCACAAAGAAAGACCAGGCCCCAGAGCACAAGATTTGAATTGGAGGGATGATACTCAGGTCCGGCCATGCGACTGACTACGCCTCATTTCTTCTCATCTTCTAGTTAGTTTCCCCAAGGCCGTCAGTGCACTGATCACTCCTCATGAGATGCTGCTAGCTCTTTCACCCAATCCTGCTTCCAGGAGCCAGCCTTTCTCCTGTGTTTCTCTGCTTCCTGCCTTTGCTGGTCTTTGCCAAATGTTTCCCACATATTTTGAATTTTTTGTTTTCTCTACTCCAATTCATGATTCTGACTATCATGCTGATCATACTTCCAACCTTTCCATATGTCATTAGAAATTTCTTTCTTTTGTTCTTTTTTCTTTCTTTCTTTCTTGCTTTCTTGCTTTCATTGTTTATCTGCAGGACTGGAGATCATAACCAGTGCCTTGAGCATGCTAGAGAAGCAGTCTAATACTGAGTTTTTGCTTTACCCCTTTTAAAAATTTTGAAACAGTGATCTCACTACATTGTGCTGGCTGACCACAAACCTGGGATCACTTTTTCTCTACACAGAGATGTGATTATAACTCTGGATTCCTTGTGGTCTGCTGACTTCCTCTGAGTGTAAATGTGCTGTCTATCTGCTCTGATCAGAGCGAGGTGATGCCAGGGGATCACAGTTGATCCAAGCAGAGAGATCTTCTACATGGTTACACATTGGAAGATTACCTTTGTGTTGAAACCAAACTGTTGTATATGCCGCATAGTATGTCTCACTTTTTCTGTCCATGGACATTTACAGTCTTTCCCCCCGAATTTAGCCGTAATGAACAGTGCTGCAATCCACTTGGGAGTTGATTCCACATCATCTATTCTGTTCCACTGATCCTCAGTCTGTTTTGGGCCAATACTATGCAGTTTTGATCACCGTGACTTCCTAGTATAATTTCACATCAGGGATTGTGATGCCCTCTGCCTTGCCCCTGTTGCCCAGAATTGATTTTGCTGTTCTCGATAGCTTCTGGTTCCATAGGAATTTTAGGCTTGTTTTCACCAATTCTGTGAGGTGTGCGCTACACATTGCATGAATTCTGTATATCAGTTTTGAAAGTTTGGCTATTTTCACTAAACTTTTTCCTGCCTATCCTAGAACAGGGAATTCCTTCTCATCTTCTAATGTTCTTTTAGACCTCCTTTCTCAGAGTACTGCAGCTTTCAATGGAAAGTTCCTCCACTTCCTTCACTATCTTGATTCCTGAGTACTTCATTTTTCCTTGACGCTCCTGTGAATGGTAGTGTTT
Source organism: Hydrochoerus hydrochaeris (assembly GCA_004027455.1). Classification (NCBI taxonomy): domain Eukaryota; kingdom Metazoa; phylum Chordata; class Mammalia; order Rodentia; family Hydrochaeridae; genus Hydrochoerus; species Hydrochoerus hydrochaeris. The sequence continues at coordinate 34,428 of PVLA01009167.1, forward strand.
TCCTAGTTTCTCTTTCAGTGAGTTTGTTATTTGTATACAGGAATGATATTGATCTTTAATACTTACTTTGTGTCCTCCTATTTTAGCTATTTGGCAACTCATTTCTCTTGTATAATTGCTTTTGGATAGTATTTCCAGAACTATGTTTACAGGACTGGTCGTGGTGGGCATTTTCATCTCTTGTTACCAATTTTAGAGTGATGCCTTCAGTTTTTGTCCATTTAATAAGAGATTTGATGCTAGCTTATCATAGATGGCTTTCATCATATTGAGATAAAGACTTTCTATAGGATTTTTTTTTATCATGAATGAGTTTTGGACTTTGTCAAATGCTTTTACTGCCTTTATTGAAATGATCAAATAGCTTTTGTGCTTGGTTCTGTCAACATGGTGAATTATATTTATTGATTTGTGTGTGTTGAACCATGCCTGCATCCTTGAGAGGAATCCTACTTGGTCATGGCATGTAATCTTTTTGATGACTTGTTCTATGCTGTTTGCCAGAATCCTACTGAGGACTTTTGCATCTATGTTTACTAAGCAGATTGAGGAAAAAAAAGCTACTGATTTAATAAGAAGTCATTGCTGTTGAATTTTATCATATCACTTATAGTGTAATATTACTGGTATATAAAATAATATACCAATATACGGGTATATAAAAGTGTAATATTACACTGATAGTAATATTACTGGTATATAAATAGTGTAATATTACTGGTATATAAAGTTCTTCCTCTTGGAGGAAGGAGATTGGGTGTGAAAACAAAGGTGCAAATCGTTGAGTTAAAAGTGTAATTGGAATAGAGCTACAGGACTACTAGGTCCTCTCAAATGTTAAACACTGTTAGAGAATTGTTATTGTATAGAAAAACAGTGAAATTTAAACAACAATCAGAGCAAATAAAGATACATCACAATTACTTTACTTCTTGGAAGTTTTCTTAATTATTTAAGACAATGTTCCTTCAAACTAAATCATCTGTTTATGTTACTTTATTACTTTCAGATGTAAGATCTATTTCTAAAAATGTGTAGCATTTACATTTAATATAAATGTTTAATTACATTAATGTTTAATTACATTACTTTTAATTAAATTAAATATCTGCTTTGTACTTTAGACTAATAGCAAAAGATCAGATTCAGAGATTAGACAGATAAGGAGTGTTTTTCTTTTTTTTATTTAAAGAGAAAATAACAGGAAAAGGGTAGAAATAATACAGAATTTTTTTTAAAAAGATACACAATAAGAAACCACTAGTTGATAAATTACATATTGTCCCCTTAGCAATAGTTGCTCAAGTTACAAAATTAAAGAATACAAAGTAGACATTCAAACAGTGAAACTGTAAACAGCTATGCATGCATGAGTCTCTACACGTGTTTCTATCCTTTCTGTATTAGATGGAAAAACATAACATAGTAAGATAAAAAAAAACAAATTCCTATAAAAACATGAAACCAAAAAGTCCTATAAAACCACACCACAAGGTGATCTACAATGGTTACTCTGTTGTCTCTAGTTATCTTCAATAGAATTGTCTATATCATCAGGCATATTTGAATATAGCAGTATAATTGAATATAGCAGCACATAACAATATTAGTAAAAAAAAAACATGGTAGACAATGTAAAATTTCAAAGGCAGGTAATAATCAAACCGGAGTGGGTATCCTGGTGAATCTTGTCATCTTCAGTGTAGTTGCCTATAGTCTCAGACTTGATATGATCAATCATAACAGCTTTGAATAAAATCTGTCAATACAAAGCAACAATCCAACAAACTGGATTCAATTAAGATCATGGTAAAAAAGTGTAAGTTATACAGGGCTTCAGATTAAGTTAATAGGAAATTAAGGATGATTACCATACTCTGTACTGCTATTTTCAGGATAACTGTCTGTGCCCTCAAATCTAGTACAAGCAGACAAACTAGAACAGAATATAGTCCATCTAAGCAGAGTGGTGTGAGTAATGTGGGTTTTAAATCCTGGTACACTATTAACAATACCCTCTGCCTTCTTTTTCTAGACTATTCCTCCCCTTTCACTCCCAAAGAGTGCTGCGCATTTTGGGTCCCACCAACTCCCTCAGTTTTTACACTGGGGGGGGACAATCTGCTATTTACCTAAGTGGTTCCAAACCTCCTCCCTCCTAGATTGATCTCAAGTTGTATTCCTTTACCTAAAAAAGCTTCAAGGTTTTCCTTCTTTATAGCTGAGTAGTTCTCCACTGCACCTAAGTATCCTGTCTTTCCGTCCTAACTGCAGGTGGTGGCTGAGCTGTCCCTATTTCTCTCTGGCTCCCTGTCACATAAAGCATTGTTTTCTCATATTTGATTTTCAGTCCATAAACACTCTCTCAGGTTGATTATATTTCCTATACAGAGCATCTCATTGGACCCTACCTCCTGATCTACTCTGCCTGTATCTTTTTTACTGTATCAAGGATATCTATGTTAGAGATTATAACCAACCTTCTCTGCCTCATTTCTTCTATGCTATATTTCTGCCATTGTTTGTCTACTTTTCTCTTCCACTGTTCCTGAAATCCTGGTATTTTTTTCTCTCTCTCTCTCTCTAGAATGTCCTTCAGTAATCTCTGTAGGTTTGGATTGTTGGTCACAAATTCCTCCAGTTCCTCTTTGTCATGGAAGCATCTTGTTTCTTCATTAATTTCTAGTGACAGTTTTGCAGGGTACGTCAATCTGGGCTTGAGGTTATTTTCTTTCAGGGCTTGGAATACTTCGCTACAAGCTCTTCTTGATCTAATGGTCTGTGTCAAAAAGTCTGCATAATCTTGATGGGTTTTCCTTTATAGGTAATCTGTTTCATTTCTCTGACAGCTTCTAATATTTTTATATTGCTTTTATATTGTTTTAAATTCAATATAAAAACAGTTTCTGTTTTTATATTGAATTTATGGTATTTTGGTTATTATATGTCTGGGTGTAGTTCTGTTTTGGTTGTAGGTGGCTGGAGTTCTGTATGCCTCATATATACAAATATCATTTCTTTTTCCTATGCTTGGGAAGTTTTCCTTAATTATTTCCGTGAATGACCTTTGTAATTCACCTGTTTTTATTCCTGCATCTTCACTCACATTTCTTATTCTTAAATTATACATTCTCTTGTCATATTCTAGCCTTTGTATTATTACTGCCTGTTTCCTTGTTAGTTTTAAGAGATCTTTCCTTTCATGATCACACATTGCAAACTTGTCTTCAAGTTTTGATAGTCTATCCTTAGTTTCTTTTAAGGAGTTTTGCCAGCTTTCCATGGAGTTTTTAATTTCCTGATAATCTCATTGAATCTGCTTCATGTGTTATAAGTTTTCTTTATATTCTTTATTGACTGTTTCTCTCTTTTTTTGTGTGTTCCTTCCTTCTTCCATCTGTGTCTTCTTGAGAGATGCTTAGCATTTCTTTTATTAATCTACTTATATCTTGCTTTACTTGATTTAATATTTCAGTTTTGAGCTCATCTACAAGGTCCTGGAGATATCTCTTGGTGTCCATTGAAGCCGTGTCTGACGTTGCATGTTTGTTGCCCTCAGTCTCTTTTGTTTTTCCCTCTCCTGGATCAATGTCCTCAGGGTTTGGGGCTGGGGGCTTTTTCTTCTTGTTTCTTTCTCTTGTCATGTCTTTGGTTTCTTCCATATAAGTGTATAGTGTTTCCTTGTTGATTATGGTTCTTCTGAAGCATGCTGGTGAGGGCTTTCTGCCCTCTCCTGTTTGCTTTTGGTCCCTGAGGTGTAGGCAGGGGCTGTGTATGCTGGCCCCTCCCCACAGGGCCAGTCAACCTTTGGGGGCCTTCACTGGGTTAGTGTTTGCTACCTGTGGGGAATCAGTTTGGGATGGCTTATTGGGTCCCAGCCATGGGCGTAACCCAGGTCAAGTAGATCCCACCAATCTGCTCTGGGAAGGGAGCAACCAACTGAATTCACTGTCGTTCCTAGTTCAGGCTCCTCCTGCCCGATTCCAACATGTGGTACACTTGGTCACACCCTTCCCAGCATCCACCCCAGTTTAATGGAGGTCCTTTGCTGGCTCCCTTCTGCATTGGGCTCACCCACCTCGGTTTCAGCATGACTAGTTAGTCTCAGTAGTGCGGTCTGGGGTGCTCCAGCATGTTTGGGGTGCCCCAGCCAGTTACAGTGGGTCACGGCTGCACGACCTTGGGCCGCTCCAGCCAGTCGCGGTGGCAGTGCAAATTCAGGCAGCTGGAGAGCGCTGAGGCCGCTAATCTCAGCTTCTGCAATGTACCTCGGGACTGTGTGTTTGACCAGCTCTTTTGCCTTTAGTTCTTTCCTAGGTCGAGAGTATCCATCTCCCTCAGTCTGGACCTCTCCAGGGCATTTGATTACTGCGTGCGTTGTCTGTCTCAGGGAGGCTCTGTATCCGGCTGTCTCTCAATCTGCCATCTTCCCCTTCTCTGGGTTCTTTCCTAACTAAGTAAGGATATTAATCTAGGCATCTCAAGGAAAGAGAAACTGGGATGGGGAAGGAGACAAGAAAGAATGGAAAATGAAAAATAAATAAATATATACATATATAAAAATGTTTAAGATAATCATACAACTAGTTTCTACTAGTTCATTGAAAAGTAAGTTCATGCTTATATTGTTTGATCAATTTTTCATGATTGTATCTTCTAATCTGAGCAACTATTTGAAAGATAACAATATGCAATGTATTAACCATTGTTACTCTCCTATTGTCTTGTTTTGAAATTTTCTATTGTTGTTTATATTATTTGTCTCTTTTTTATCTTAAACAGTGTAAAACAAAATATAAGAAAGCAGAATAAAGCAGACCAGAAGAAAGCAATGTAAAGTGACACAGATTTCAAAGCAAGACAACAGGAGATCAACAGTGGCTGCCATAACGTCTCTTGTTTTCTTCTAAATGGTTGTCTATATCTTCACACACAATGAATTCATACGATACAAAATAGTGTAAAACTCATCAGAACAGAGTGATGCAGGCATTACAGGCTTTCAAAACCGGACAATAGGAAAATCATCAATGGCTATCTTAAAGTCTCTTGTTCTCTTCAAAATAGCTGTCCATACCCTCATGTATGTTGAAATTAAATAATACAAAAACAAACTAAAACCACTCTGAACAAAGAATAAAATCATTACTGGCTTTCACAGCATGATGATAAGAATTCAGCAATGGATACCATAATGTCTCTTTTTCTTCAAAGTAGCTGTTCATTTCATCACACATAATATAATTGAATCTCATAAATTGTTTCGGAGAAGTTCTACAAATGTATAAACCTCTACATGTACACCTATCCTTTCTGTATTAGAGGGGAAAAGAAGACAAATTACTAGAAAAACAAGAAACAAAAAAGACAAAAAAATAACAATAACAATAAAAAGATCCCAAAACAATGACAACATAGGCTGCCAAAACAAGGTGGTAGGAACAGAACAAGGTTGTTATTTTACATAGTGATCTTCAAAAGAGTTCTATTTTTTCTCTTCAAAATAAAAAAAAACTGAGGTCTGTCTTCTCAATACATATTTCTCTAGCTACTTCAGTCAGTACAATTGAAATCACCACTGATCCACAATTTCTTTTGTTTGACTAAAAAGTGAGACATTTGAAAACTTACTTTGATTACAGCCTCATTCTCTACTTTCATAAAGAATATTTCCTTAATGAGATATTTAATTTCAAATGTCAAAATTTTGCCTAAAATTTTAATGTTATAATTTTGCTTTAAATTGTGTTATTTTAACATAATTTGAGCATATTGTGATGAGAGCTTGTCAAGTGATGCCAATATATAATTATATTCATTAGCTATAGTTTCATTGATAATGCATGCATATAATTCAACAGTAAGTTAGTCCATCATCCAATAAACATTTGCATTTTTATTCAAATTTTAATTTCAACTTTTTTGACATGATTGGAATTCTTTTTAATTTTTTAGTACACATTTGCACTATGTAATTATTACTTTTATTGTTCCATATGTAACATATATTAATTTTTTTATGTCGCTTCTCCCCCTCCTTCCCTCTGGGCTGCATCACTGTTTATTTTCTCTGCACTCCTCACCCTCCATCTCTACACTGCCTTTCCTTTTGACAAAGATCCATCTTGCTACCTTCTATAAACTTTATAATGTTCATTAGTTAGGTCTTGTCTTTCTCATATAAAATAAACCATTCATTATTTAAATGTGTGACTGATTCATTGCTTTAACATTGTTATATCAAGGTGCATTGATACGACTACAAATGACTCAAGCTCATCATTGTTTGTGACATAGTAGTTTTCCACTGTGTAAAGGCCACAGGTTCTTTATCCATTCATACACTGATGGATATGCAGGATGCTTCCAAGATCTAGCTGTCACGGGTATGCCGTGCTGCTGTAATAGGGTGTATCTAATCCTTTCGGGAGAATGTTGCAGGGCCACAATAGTTGAGTCACCCACAGCAAGGCTGAGCTATAACTATCTCACTGTGCTATGGAATTCTTCACTTTAGTTATTCAGTTCTCCTGTATGGTTGAATTTAATAGATAATAACTTTTGAATTTTGTATAATTTTATGTCATAAAATATAATTAATGTTCTCATTTCTTTCAATGATTTAAAATATAAAATCTATTCTGAAATTATAGGCCCCCTAAAATGTATATCACGCTTGACTTGACCCAAGGACAGTAATTGGCTTCCCCCTGCCCTAGATTGTGTTTGCACAGAGAAAAACATAGTGATCAGGGCACATGTGGAACATGACAGGGATTCTTTCATTTCTCCTGAGGTGTCCATGCCCAGGAATCTCAAACGCACAGCCCATGGGAAAAGCATTTCTCTAACATTTGTCCTATTCTAAAATAATCAGCTCTCTCCCTCTGTGTCTCTTGGGGATAACAAGGACCCTCAAGTCCAGGTACACAGTCTGAAAATTGGTGGTATTCCCAGTGTTTACTCGATGCAGTGAATGAAATGCTATTTTGAAGCCATAAAAACGTGTGTCTGAATTTTAGTCAGAAAATTTTCTGGCATTTATTTTCCAGATTTCAACTTCAAAATAAAAACTATATATCTTGGCGCTTTCATCATCACATGCCTCCTAGTACGTGTTCTTATTTATGTGTGTAAGATATGTTACAAAAAATGTAAGTACATAAAGTCATGATACCTTAAGGAAACAGCCCACTACTCTGACAAATTTTGACCTTGTTTCTGAATAGCAGGATAAGTGCTTCCCATTAGCAAAGGAAAATTTAAGTCAAGGATGTGGAAATCCTACATGAATGTTTACTGTTCACCTTGGATGAGAAATCATCAATTTAGTTGTAGGTCACAACATTTTAAAAAAAAAGATTTTGGTAAAATGAAATCTATCAAATGTACAGTTTGTAAAGACTCTAAGTACACGTTAAAATTCATAGCATGAGTAATTAATATAAATGTTTAATGGATAAAAGCACTTAACGTACTTGTGAAACTTACAACTATTATACTAACTCTTCACTCACTTCAGCTGTCAGAATTGCAAATAACAGATGAGAGTGTAAAGAGTCATATTTAAATTCTCTAAACAGAAGTATTTTAAAGGTGTAAACTGTTTCAATATTGAATATGCCTGCAAAAAAAGAAAAGGCTGAGTTCACTTGCGCTTACTGATTCTATAAAAGTCTTAATGGTCGTATAAAGAAAGAGTCTTACTCATATTAGATTCTTCAGTTGTTATTGTTGTCTCAGTTATTTTTCTCATTGCTAAGACAAAAATATACCCACCTCCCAAAGTTAAAAGAGGGAAATTTATTTGACCAGCAGTTTGTAGCTGTTTCAGTCCATAGCAGGCGGTTTCCCAGGCAGGATGGCAGCAAGGCATCACAGTGACAAACAGTCCACAGCAAGCAGGCAGGCAGGAGCACATCAGCCTTTCTGTCCATTGGAGTTTATACAGACTACCTGCCCTAGGGCAGGCGCAGCACTCAAACTCTTAATCCTAACCAGAACTCAGCCAAACCTGGACTGATTTAGCAATCATACACCCCTGGTCCCAGCACCACACTCCCTAGACCCAGCCACCTCTGCAAAGGCCCACCTATAACTGCATGAGACTTTGGAGAGACATCCAGACACAACCCATAAATATTATTAAGAACAAATTTTGTTTATATTTCAGTTTTACAACATGAAAATATGGATTATATATAGATGCAAAAATGATTACTATGTTGAAGCAAATTGATATTTCCATTACCTGACATAGTTACTTCTTTTTGTTGGGGTGAATTAGAGGCTACTAGCATAAAGAATTTATGCAAAAAACACTTCAGAAAATTTCCAATATTGAAGGAATGACATTTTTACTCAGAAAAAACAGAGGCATTTAGAGACTCAAACTAAACATAACAGCAAAAGATTTCCTCCATAATGCAGCATAGTCAATTTGCCAGAAACTCAGACAAACTGAGACCACAAACAGCTTTTGGAGAGAAAAGCTAAATAGTCTATCCAGGCAAAGCACATCAGAATAACAGTGGATTTCTTACCACATCCTTAACTTCAGGAGAGGTTGAGGTGAAATTACACAAGCATAAAAAATAATAACTGTGAGCCCAGTTTATTACAGCCTTCAAAGCTGTACTTCAAAACCAAGGCAGAAGTAAACCCTTTCAACCATGAGGATAAACTGAAGAACCCCATGAACGCCAAGCCAGAGCAGTAAAATACACTTACGGGAATCTCAAGCAGAGACAAGAAAGACAACACAGTTCATGAGACCAAGGGCAATTGTAAATCTCATGGGGAGAATAGTTACATGAAAAACTGAAAGGAATCAAATGCTGAAAGATTAGTAGATAGGAATTGGTACATAGCTTTCAATAGCACTCAATGTAAATAGTCTTAGCTCTCGAGTCAAAAGGAGGCTAGGGCGTTACTTCATGACATCAAAAGTCGTCCACTGGACACCTCTACAAGCCCTGATGAAGAGGCCCAGGTGAAAAGGCTGTAGCTTCAACAAAAGTACTGTTCACTTCCCTGAAATGGAACCTAAGCAACTTTGTTGGACTTATGACCCAGGGTCAGAAGGTTAACTACAACAGAGCTATTGGAAGCTGTCAATGCATTTCTCAGTTACATGATCAGCAAAGTTATTGATGTTTTAAATCACTTAAAACCAAGTGATAAAAGGAAGGGAAAGTGGGCAGTACATTCAGGTTTTCTTTCTGAGTACAATGGTCTAACTACCTTTTCAGTATTTATTGTCCGTATTTAAACAGGAATTATAGGGTATATTGCCTACTACATGAAGCAAGATGCAAAGTTTAATGTATATTAACTACAGATAGATTGTTGATTAAATATAGATACTAAAACTGTTACTATCTGGAAGCAAATTAGCATATTCATCAGCTCATAGTTACTTCTTTTTGTAGGGGTTGAGCTAGAGGCTAACAGCATTAAAATTTATTCACTGAAATCACTTTAGAAAATTTCTAATCTAGAAAATGAGATGGTTACTCAGGAAAAGGGGGCATTTAGAAACTCAAAATAGATGTGGCAGGAAACTGCCAGATTGGATCAAACTGCAGAGTGGGTCACAATGACAGATTGGATCAAGAAATGAGACCGAGTTATGCATTAACTGCAGGTAATGACATATGCACAAATACACAGATTGGAGAGGAAGAGAACAAAATAAATCATTGTATTGTTTTCTTAGTCTCTATTGCATTACTTTCTGCTCTTATCTTTGGAATTTCCTGCCTCGAATGACCTTTGGGTTTGATTTGTTCTTTTTCCAGCAGTTTCAGGTTCAGCATTAGGTTGGTCTGAGCTGGTTCTCTTGCCTTGTGTGAGCTGATCGCTTTGCGTTTCCCTCCCAGCGCTGCTTCCCTCGAGCCCCGTCGGTTTGGATGGGTGGTATCAGCACTATCATTTAATTGTATGAGCTGCTCAGCTTCATCTTTAATTTCCTTTGTGGCCCAATGGTTGTTCAGAAGGGTATCGATTAATTTCCGTGTGTTAATGTAATTTTTGTGATTTCCTTTGTCGTTGATTTCTAGTTTTACTGTGCTGTGCTCAAAATGCACAGGATGATATCAATTCTTCTACATTTATTTATTTGTCACCTAATAGATAGGCGATTTTGGAGAACACCCTATGCCGAACGGAGAAGAATATGTATGCTGATGATTTGGGGTGTAACTCTTTTGTAGACATCTACCAAGTCTATTTATTCACAAGCTTGGTTTAATTCTAGTATCTCTTTGTTGATTTTTTTCTGATTGATCTATTTTTTGTGAGAGTGGGGTGCTCAGGTCTCCCACCACAACTGTGTTAATGCTCATTTGGTTTTCATGTCTGTTAACATTTGTCTTATGTAGTTGTATAAACCTATATTTGGTGCATAAATACGATTGTTAATTCTTCTTGTGGGGGTATTTCCTTAACATTTATGTAATGACCTTCTTTGCCTTCTTGACCTTCTTTTGATCAGTTCTGGCTCAAAGTTTGCATTTTCCGAAAATAAAATAGCTACTCCTGCTTTTCTCTGGGGTCTGATGGCATGGAGAATTGTTTTCCATCCTTTGACTTTTAGTCTATGAATTTCTTTTGGGTTATGTGTTTCTTGATGCATCTTGCTTGTTGGATCTTGCTTCTTGATCCATTCTGCCAGTCATTTCTTTTGATTGTGAGTTGAGACCATTTACATGGATGATTATAACTGACATGTATTGGTTTTTCTTTTTCCTGTTTTATTCTTGTTGTTTGTTTCCTATCTTTCTCCTCTGTTTAACTGCCTGTCCTGCCCGGTGTCTCTCTCTGTTGGTGTCTGTGTTTGTGATCTCTGTTAAGTCTTTCTACTATGCCTTTCAGCGCATTCTGTAGAGCTGGCTTGGTGGTCATAAATTTCTTTAGTTGTCCTTTGTCATGGAGATATCTTATTTCTTCGCTGACTTTGATAGTTTTGCAGGTTATATCAATCGGTGTTGAGTGCTGTTTTGTTTTAGGATTTGAGAACCCTCACTGCAATCTCTCCTTGATGTGAGAGTTTATGTTAAGAAGTGAAAAGAAAAAATAATGAAGTGAATAAAAGAGAAACCATAAGCATAAATGATAGTTTAAAAAATTAGAGGAGGTTGTAAATGAATGAGAAATCAACACATATGGAGCAAAGTTTCAAGCACCATGACACAAAGATGGAGTAAATTCTCCCATATAAACCTATGGCAAGTGCTGCATTCGTCAGTGTGTAAGGCAATCAAGACAGTATACGGTGCTGCTGAACGCAAGAGGCCAAAGACAGCAAGCTAGGTACAGTTGCCTCATGGGACGTTCACAGCTGCACATGCTTCCTACTCTAGGAAGCTGCACAGCACACAAAACACAGCTCGCCAATACCTCATCTTTATAATGACTGAGTTGCTCTTAAATTTTTACATAGGCTTCTACTTGTATGTGCTTCTTACTAAGGGACAGCTTTAGAATCTTATCATTATAAAGTGAACCTTAATTTTTATACACCCAACCCACACACTGAGGATCTTGGCTGTATTTTTGAGGAAACTTAAATCTAAATATGAATTCATTACTAAGCTTCATGTATTGAAAAAGGTGTCCAAATAGAAGAAGAAATGCTAATTTTAAATAATACTTAGAGTCACAAAGGAAATGGAGAAAATGAAAGAAAATATTTTATTACATAACATGATCATTTGTAGTAGTATTTAACCGGGAATCATTCTTCTAACACATCCATAGGAACCAGAAATATTAGCATATCTGTCTCACTCACACTCTGCTCCCACAGACAGAACAATAATGTCAGAGATTCTCCATGGTACCTGCCCAAAAATAAACAGCTAAATAAGACGGCAAATTGAGGTCAGACTCACTTTACGTAAAATTCTAACTGGAAAAAGCAACTTCAAAAACAACAAGGAGCCTGTCCTTCCTCTAATCTTATGTTGCTCTTCCAACTATACTTAATAATTGATTTTGTAAGCACCATAAACAATAAATGTGACCCTTCTTCAAAATTATTTTCATAGATCTTGGAATAGAGGAGCCCCTAAAGAATATCAGTGCATTCAGATTAATTTTGTTTTGCTTTTCTTTCATTCTGATTCTTGTATGATTTTATTTTTCAGGCTAATGTAGAGATGATAAAAGTAAAGCTTAATCCCATTTTATGAACACAATCTGAGCATCCTGTAATAACTTATGCTATTTTCCTACTTCTTCATCCACCTTTGTTCCTTTGTATAAATATCTCTGTGATTTTTATTGTATCTTACAAATGAAAATTCTTTAAATATTTGTTACTCTGCTTTTCCTAACAATTTAGCTCAGTTAGCATCTAAGACAACTACTACTTAACCCTATCTGATTGCATTTATAATTACTACCCTTATTTCATCAATATTTCACATTAGTTTTGCAGATAAACAGGAAAATGGTGAGTTTCAACTCTTGATCCACTTTGACTGAAGACGTTACTAAGCAGAACCAAATTTTAGGCAATAACAAAGGTGCAAAGGGTATCTTCATCCTCATAGTTCAGTGAATAAGTAAGACACTACCTCTAGTGAACCTACATAAGAAAAAAGTAGTGTATTTTAAGCAAAAGTTACATTGATGTTTTATCTTGACAGACATACAAATTAAGAACTTTCAACAAGGCCAGTTCTTGCTTTCGTGTAAGAACCATTCATTTCATTTGAAGACAGCTTCTGTTCATTAGTCACGTTCACTGAGGTAAAATTCATCCAGAGCTAACACATACACTCTAAAGTCCACAACTCAGTGACATTCAACACATTCACAGTGCTGTGCAACCTTCATCTTCACCTACTTCTCAGAGAGAGTCCCCATGAGTCACTAGACTCCAGGCCCACTGATAGGACGCTTCTGGTTCCCACAGCAGTCAGCCTTTGACAGTCACTGCTCCGAACTCTGTCTCCGCGAATTTATCTGCTCTGGTTTCCTCATAACCAAGTTACAGTCCACGAACCTGCAAGTCCTCCTCCTTTCACGTGTACGTAATTGCCAAGATTCATTATGTTGTAACATGTACCAAAACTTTCTACCTTCCCATGGCAGAGCACCACTTAACTGGCATGTCTGAGTTCGAGAACCACTAGCCAGAATATCTGAGAATCTTGCACCATTTGCCTCATGATGGACACTGGGGTTTTGTGAGCCTGTGCCTAGGGGGGATAGTGCTGCAGTGGACCTTCCCACAAGTGTATGTCTGAGCGCCTGTTTTCACATTTAAAGGAGCACATAGCTGGGAATGGAATGGTTGGATCATACAGCACAGTGTATCCTTTTTTTTTGAAGACAGCTGAAATGTATTCCATAAAAATGACACTTTTTGAGTCATTTATGATAAAACAGAGGCACCTTGAGACCATCATGTAAAGTGCAGTAAACCTGATACAGAAGCTTAAATATCATGAGATTTCTCTTATATGAGAAACTCAATATGTAAAAATAGTGGAAAATAAAAGTTAGGCAATCAGAAACCAAAGGAATTAGGAAAATAACACTATTTAAATTTTCTACTAAGCATGTATAAAATTTAAGTTTGCAGCACTTATAAGACACACTGTGTGTGTGTGTGTGTGTGTGTGTCACAGCCACCTTAGTGCCTGTATCATGGGTTTTATTCAGATCTTCCTAGGCACCTCTTCATGGGCTTCTTTCCATTTTCCTGTCTTCTTGGAAGAAACATCCATTTATGTCATTCTTTTATTTTGAAAAGCAATTGTTATGTTATTGTTCTTAAGCTGCAAGACTTTACTGTCATCTATATACTTTGCAAATTTTTATGACAATTTCTCAGTTTTTCTTGAACTGTTTTACCTCATTATCATTTTAAAAAATCCAATCCAAGCTGGAGATTTAGTTCAGGGACATAAACACCTGCCTCGCACAGGTGAGGTCTGGAGTTTAATCCTGGCTCAAAAAAAAAAAAATCCAGTAAAAAATAAAAGACACAAGAAATATCCCATTGTGTAACTTGAAGATATTTATAGTGTAAAGTTCTTTTATCAAGATATTTGATCTACTATGCCTCTGTTTTGAGTAAATATTACCAATGTAAGAGAATACTAAAAATATGAATGAGTGGATTACTTATGTGGAGTAATAGCAGAGATGTTTTTTTCTACCCTGGAATTTTTCTCAAAGTTCTGAAGGTCTTTTCAGAATATTTTAATTCCTTAGACATAGCATTTTGGTAAGGGAGGAGTGTTCCTTTAACCAAAGTATTTTTCAACTACTGAAAAGTTTTCTCTCAAAAATAGGAAACAAACATAACTTGCAATCTCTCAACTAGTACATAATAAAATCAATTGCAAGAAAATAAATTAAAATACCGAAGAATCGTTGCAGTACTTTAAATAATGAAGAGCACCAGCTGCAACTAATGAATTCTTTACTCTGTCGAAATTGATCTGATAACATGAGCACATCATTCTGAATGTGAAAACAAGGAACAGGAAGAGAATGAGAGGGAGCAGCCTTGAGCACATAACGTGGTTGAAAGATTAGAGGGAAGCACCACGTGGATGAGATAGTGGGGAAATCAGAGCTCCTTTAGAGGACCACGACACGAAAGAGGAACTAAATTCTCCCTGCACACTCACAGCAAGACCTGCACTCGTCAGCCTAAAGACTGTGGAGGGTTAGAGGGCTCTGTGGGGTTCAGTGCAAGGGCGGCTGACAGCAAGTGATGGGAATTTTCCCATAGAATTTTTACTGTAGCATAATCTTAATACTCGAGGAAGCTGCACAGAACACAAAACGCAGTTCACCAATGCTTTACTTTTGTGCCGATTTGGTTGCTCGTAAACTCTTTCGTGGGCTGCCGCTTAGATGAGCTCCAAAGCCATGTCTGCTCTTACTGCTCAACATCTCACAAGGAAGCTTCATTTCATCCAGCCACACCCAGAGGCCAAGGGTGTCAACTTTGCTTCCAAGGGAAATTACATACATATATCAAAGCAATACCACAGTTTTTGACAAAAAATTTCAAAATGAAGGTAAAAAGCTATTTTTCAATGATCCTGAGAGTTACATGGTACCACAGAGAATCTTCTGCGACATGAAGACACCCCTTGTTAGTTTATGATGACAAGACTCTCGTACTACAAACGCAGGAACCAGTCATACTACTGGATCTGTGTTACACTGAGCTTCCACACACCTATGGATGCTCTCACTGCTCCTCCAGGGTCCTCGCCAAAAACAAATAAATACCATGGCAAATTGATGTAAGCCTCACTTTGCAGAAAGTTCTAACTATGGAACAGGCAGCTCTGAAAAACAGCAAGAAATGTGTCCTGCCTCTAATCTCATGTTGCTCTTCCAAACAGATCTACCAATGATCCTCTGAGCACTTTAGATCGTAGACAAGGGGCTCCTTCCCAGGCGTTCCCCTAGGGCCTGGCACAGAGGAGCGTTCAAGCAATATCAGCGATTTTAGAATCATTTTGATTTTATTTGATTGTGATTTTGGTATGTGTTTATCTTTCAGATCAACTCAGAGCACAGAATGGTAAATTTTAATGACATTTTATGTACGAAATATAATCTTCCTACTGTTATGTGTAACCACTTCCTAATTTCTCCACTATTCCTTTCTCCTTTCTAAAAGGATCTATTTGACATTTTTATGTATTCTTATTTTAAAAAATCCTTCAAACATTTTTGCTCTCTCTCCGTCTCACTCTGTCTCTGTCGCTCCGTCTCTTACTCTCTCTATCTCTATATTCTACCCCATTGGTTAATTTGCTTTTTGCAAAGACTTCTAATATTTGATCATTTGTAACTGAATTTATAAGTTACTTCACTGATTTCATCAGTATTTCTCATTTGTTTTGCAGAAACAAAATAGAAAAAGGTGAGTTTCAACTCTTGATCCACTTCGATTAAAGATATTACTAAATAGAACCAAATTGTAAGCTATATCTAAGGAGCAAAAGGTATTTCATCTTCATAGGTCATAGAATAAATAAAATATTGCCTCTAGTGCACATTTACCGCTAAATTTCTATTTGCTTAATTTTCATATATATTTAACACTTTTCCTGTTTGCTTTCAACTGCTGAGTTTTTCTCCAATTGCTTGTTCAGAAAAATGAAAGTTATTTGAAACAAACTTACACTGTTTTATCTTGATGAACATACAACTTAAGAACTTTACAGAAAACCGGTTTTCAATTCCATATACAAATCACTCATTTCATTTGAAGCTCAGTTCTATTGATTACTTATGTTTATTGAGGTAAAATTCATCCAGAATGAACATACTCCCTATAAAGTGTACAATTCAGTGACATTTGGTGCATTCACAGTGCTGGGCAACCCTCACCCTCTCATATCTCCTGGAGAGAGTTATCATGCCAAACCCAACTCCAGCCCACTGAGAAGACCCTCGTGGTTGCCTCTGATAATCACTGTTCCGCTTTCTGTCTCTGTGAATTTACCGACTTTGGTTTCCTCATAACTACTTTAGTCTGTGAACATTTGAGTCGGTCTTCTGTCATGTGTACATACTTTTCAGAATTCATCAAGTTGTAACATACACTCCTTATATTCTCTCCACTAGTGTATATTTAAATAAACTATGAGAAAATGAATTGTAATATTTAGCAATCATTGCAATACATTGATGAAAATAACTAGCAAACAGAATTTTAATTTTTTACTCTTTCTAAATTTATCTGATAGTGTGAGAATTTCATTTTGAAGATGACAGCAAGCAATACAAAGAGAATGAGTGTGAGTGGGCATAAGCAGAAAAGGTACTTGAAAAATTAGAGGAGGCAGTAAATGAATGAGGTAGCAACACATAGCAGAGAGGCTTTTGAGCACCATCACATGAAAGAGGAAATAAATTCTCCCATGAAACCCAGAGCAGGTTCTGCACTCATCAGTGTGAAAGGCAGTGGAGTCGTAGTCTGCACTGTGGGATTTAGTGCAAGCGGCCAGTCACAGCAACTGCCATGAGTTTTCCCCTAGGACTTTCCTGGTGCATAACCTTCACGCTCTAGGAAGCTGCACAGCACACAAAACACAGTTCGCTAATACTTCTTTAAATGATTGAGTTGCTCTTAAAATCATTCGTAGACTGCTACATGGGTGCTCCAAAATAATATCTGTCATTATAGCTTATCATCTTACAGGGAAGCTTAATATTTATCAAGCCACAATGGGAGACTGAGGGTGTCAAATTCTCTTTGAAGGGAACTTACATCTAAATATTAATGCATTACCAAATTCTGCTGTTGAAAAAGATGTTCATAATGCAAGATGAAAAGTTTTTTTTCAACAAAGCTGGGAGTTACACAGGTACTATAGAGAGATAATCTTTTGTTGTATGAAATCCTCACTTGACAATAGTAGCTGATGATGACAAGATTCTTCTAATACAAACAGAAGAACCAGAAATATTAGTGGATGTGTCTGGCTCACACTCTACTCCCACAGACATATTGATGTCATCTCTGTTCCTTTAGGGTCCTTGGCAAAATAAATAAATAAAATGGAAAATTGATGTCAGACTCGCTTTGCATACATTTTTAACTCTGGAACAAGAAACTTTGAAAAATAACAAGACATGTGCCCTTCCTCTAATCTCAGGATACTCTTCCACGTGTGTTTACTAATTTAGTTTCCAAGCATGGGAGATAGTAAATGTGATGCTCCTTTAAAGCATTTTCATAAAGCCTGATATAGAGGAGTATTCAGGAAATATCAATGACCTTAGAATCACTTTGTTTATGTTTGTGATTTTTGTATGTTTTTATCTTTTCAGATCAACTCCAAATAGAGAACGGTGAATTTTAATAATGTTTTATATACAAAATATGATCTTCCTAGTGTTATGAATGACTACTTCCTTATCTTTCTACTCTTCACTACTTTATAGAAATATCAACTTGTGATTTGTATCTATTCTAATAAAAATCCTTTAAAAAGATCCTTCTTCATCTTTCTGTTCTTCTCCAAAGTTAATTCACTTTTCCCCCACAACATTTAATATTTGATCATTTGTGATTGCATTTAAAGTTACTTCACTGATTTCATCAACATTTCTCATTTGTTTTGCAGACAAAATTGAAAAGGAAAATGGTGAGTTTCAACTTCTGATCCACTTCGATTAAAGATATTACAAAGCAGAACCAAATTTTAAGCAATATCACACGACTAAAAGGTATTTCATCTTCAAACATTATAGAATAAATCAAACATTGCCTCCAGTGCACTTCCACTACTCCGTTTGCATTTTTCCTTAATTGATTCTGTAATCAACATTTTTCCTATTTGCTTTTTCAACTGCTAAGTTTTTCTGTAGCTACTTGTTCAGGAAAATTAAACTTAAGTAAGTAGATGTTTTACCATCACATGCCTACAAATCATATAATTTAAGCAAGGACAGTTCTTGACTGTCTCAGTTGACGCTGTCTTACTTCATTCCACGATGGCTTGTATTGAGTAGTTCCTTTAGATGAAGTAAAAGCCGTAGTGAACTAAGATTCCCACTCTACAGCCACATTCACCGGCTTCCAGCACGCTGTGGATGCTGTGCCCCTCTCACCTTCCTGCAGCTCCCAGAGTGTGAGCCGAGCACACTCAGGGCACCATGAGCTGTCAGTTCTGCTTCCCCAACACTCAGTCTTGGAGAATCACTGTTCTGTCCTGCTTTTTCTCCCTGAATTCATCTGCTCTGCTTACCTCATGTCTAGGACACTGCAGGGTATATGACATTTTGTGGCTGCCTCCTTTCTCCTGGATAGAATTTCCCACAGGAAACACCTTGTAATATGTGTCAGTACTTTATTTTTCTTTGTGACTAATACTCCACTGGATGAGTATGTGCAATTTTTTTAACCATTTACCTATGAACATTGAGATATTTCCAGTTTTTGGCTACTGTGAATACTGTTTTCATGGACATTTCTGTACAAGTATGTGCTTGAAGCCTGCTTTGCCATTTGAAAGAGTCTACACTGGGAATGGAAATGCTGGAGCATATAGATTTCACTAAAAATATCCCCATAAAAATAGCAGTAACTTTGAGACTCCCATAGAAAAATAGATGCACCTTGAGACTCTAATGGTAAGTGAAATAATCCAGCTAAAACTTCACATGAGAAACTCAATGTATACATAGAGCAAAGAAAGGTAAAGAATAGGAAAGAGAGAGACAGAGAAAATGGCCCTACTTCACTTTCCACTAAGAATGCACAAAATTTAAATTTCTCTACACTGTTTCCACCACGTCTTCCCCAGTTTTTTGGGTATAAACCCGCACTAGGGCCTGTGAGATGTGCAGCATTATGGCCGTGACCTGCGTCTCCCTATTCCTGACCATCATGTCTAAGAATCCACTCCCAATCGCAGAGCATGAAGAAAGCATGTTGTTTCCTTTTAAGAGTTTTTCCATGTGCAGCTTTTCATTAGCTATTTGATGCATTTTGGTTCATTCTGAGGAAATGCTAGAAATGTAACAAGATGCTAGAAACTAATGGGAGATCCATCCATAGGATTTATTACTGAACACAGTTTTATTAACCTTGAATATGGCTTTTAATTCTGGGGGCATTTGCAGACTAGTTTAACCAGATGGACAACACAACATACTAATTGAAGAGTGCCATTGGCCATAACGTTGTGCTGTTGCTGTTGTTATTCTACTGAAAGTGTTTTTCTCTAAAATTAAAAAGTAAAGTAAATCAATGCCATAGTTCTTTCCACCAGACCATATTAAATTAAACTGAGAGAATTAAACTGTAATAACTATGAATCATGAAGTAACTTGATTAAAAGTTACTAGCAGCCAAAATTTTAACTTTTACCCTGTGTATCTGATGATGTGAGAATTTTGATATGAAACTGAAAAAAATAACAAAGTAAATTAGAAAGAAACTATAAGCACAAACAACAGTTTAAAAAATTAGAAGAGCCTCTGAGATCAGATGAGATTCAGCCCATTCAGGGTAAGTTCATCAAAAAGAACGATTTGTGCTTTCATTGGTTGTTTGATCATTTTTTTCATGCCTAAATCGTGCAATCTGAATATCTACTAAGACAACAATATGCAATACGTTAACTACTGTTAATTTCCTATTTTTTAAAATTCTGCATAGTTTCTATCCTTTTTTTTTGTTTTTAAAATTAAAAAAAAACTATCCACCTTTTCTAAAGGAGCTTACAATCTAGTGAGTGGACAAATATTTCTAACAGTGTTTTAAATAACAAGTCTCCAAAGTGCTTTTTGTAACTTCCTATATATTTTTTACAATTGTGAATTAATAAAATGTTTCTATCTGTGATGGAATTTTAATGCAGAAGGAAGAGGAAGATGGGTGCTTTTTTAAGGACCCCTTAACATGAGCCTCCCTGAGTTATAGCCAAGATAAAACTAACAAGCAAATCTGTAGTTTCTTATAACTGGAATTTAAGTGCTTGACAAACAAATGAGAAAAATGGAAATAAAAGTGATAAGTGAAAAAAATTTGAGGAGACCATGAATGAACGAGATATCAGCACCTACTGAGCAACTTTTTGAGGACCATGACATGAAAGCAGAAGTAAACTCTCCCACATAAACCCAAGGAAGGTTCTCCTCTAATCAGCATAAGGACAATGGAGTGGTAAAGTGCACTGTGGATTTCAGTACAAGGGGTCAATGAGAGCAAGTTAGGAATTTTCTCTATAGGACTTCACTGCTGTGTAATCTGAGTGGTCTAGAAGTTGCATAACACACACAAGACAATTTACTAGTACAACTAGTACAAGTTGAGTTGTTTTTAAAATGTTTCATAAGGTGCTATTTAGATGTGCTCCAAAACAATGCTGGGCTTTATTACTTATCATCAGAATCTTAATTCTTATCATGCTGAACTCAGAGATTGAGAATGTTGAGTTTATTTTGAAGGAACTTTACATCTAAATATCACTGCATCATCAACTCCAGCTTTTGAAAAATTTGTTCAAAATTGAAGATGAAAAGCTAATTTTCAGTAATTCCCAGGGCAATGTCGCCTGCACAGAAAGCAAAACCACTTGTCTTATCATATAAAATTAATTGTTAATAGTAGTTAATTTTCACAGGGTTCTGCTAATATATACATATGAATCGGAAATATGTGAGTAGCAGTCTTGCTCACACATATCAGTGATGGCAGTGTTTATTCATGGTCCTTTCTAAAAATAAACAGAGGCAGGTACTCTCTATGTAGTCAAGGCTAAGATTAAACAGTTGTAAGTAGCCCAGGCTGGCCTCAAACTTATGGCAGTGCCCCCACCACTGCCTCCCAAGGGGTGGAATTACAGGCTTGTTCTACCACACCAAGATATCAATGATTTTATACTGTATTTTATTTTTCTTTTGTTTCCTTGTAATTCTGCTATATACTTTTATTTCTCAGATCAATTTAGGAAAAAGGATAGTAAACTTTAATAACATTTTATATACAAAATGTATTCTTCTTATCTTTATCCCTACTTTATTTTTGCATTCCTCCTTTCTCCTTATTACAAATATCTCTGCAATTTTTATGTTTCTCAGTAATAAAAATCCATTAACCAATCCTGTTCTCCTCCTTCTCCTCTGCCATCTCCACTTCTTCCTTCTTCTTTTTCTTCCTTCTTCTTCTCCTTTTCTCCAACCAGTTAATTCATCTTTTCCATGTACCTTTCTGTTTGCGTACTGTACTACATTTTAGCTGTGTCCAGGGCGTAATAACAACTCCTACTTAGGGCTCTGAGATAAAAGTACTTTTGGCAAGAGATGGATGGGAAGAATCTCATGGTGCTTCCCTCGCCCACCCCTCATTCTGAGCATAGTTCCGGGGTCTCCTGGACGGCTCCGTGTGGAGAAGGCCGTCCCTGCGCTCTGCCTGGGGCTGAACCGCAGCCGGCTGCTCCCTGAGCGCGGGGCCCTGGCCCAGGGGTTCAGTCTCCACTTCAGAGTCTACAGACCTGCACCCCAGTGAGCTCCTCTTCCTTCTGCAGTCAGAGGAGCACCCTCCACATCACCTGGGTAGCACTCAACTGAGCAGTTAGCTAAATGTCTTAGCTTAATGTCTTAGCAAATCCCTAATTTATGGAAAACAATAAAAAAATTGTAACCAGAGTTGCACAGGTGGCATATAACTGGGCAACACCATAAATATCAGCATTTTAACTTAAGGTAAAAAAGAACACTTCATTAGAGAATTTGACCATTCCCTGCTTGAATTTTAGCTGAAAAATTATCCCAGTATACTTATGCTTTTTCTTTCCTTCTCTGTTCAGTAAGAGTTCAAAGTAAAAATAGTGATTTAAAACAATCTTAATAAACTAACCCATGTAATTTTATATAATCCCACCAAGCAAGGGCTTTCTTCATTCTTTGATGTTAAAACTGAGTTTTTCCATTTGTTTTTCAGAAAAGCTGTGAAAGGAAATTGGTAATCGTATTCTTCCCATTAAAATATTTATACATTTCTCTCATCTCTATAGGAATCTCTTGCTTCGCTTCATCTCTTATCTTTGTGCTTACCTGTTATGGTTTGTGTTCAGATGCCCCCCACCCCCGCAAGCCTCATGCAATCATGGAGGCAACTGAATCTAGCATTTGAGACTGGTTCATTGTCTGATACTGGGGTTGGTGGTGTGAGTGCCGTACCCACCCAGGGGCAGGGAGCCAGCATACAGTGTAAGGGAGGGAAGGAGGCTGTTTTCCCTCTTTTGCACTTTGGCTCTTGCTGTTTGCTGCCATCATGAATGGCTGCCTCTCAGCCATGCCACCCTGCCTTGGAGCCAGCTGAGTATGGACTGGAACCTCCAAACACATGCAAGATAAATAAACCTTTCCTTGCTTCACTTTGGGTGTCAAGTATTTTGTTTCAGCAATGAGAGAAAAGTAACTAAGACATTACCTAAACACTTTTTGAAATTCCAAGTTGCCACTCTGTAATACTTAACATGTTAGAAATAAGTTTCCTGCTTAGCTTAAGTGTTTAATATTTTGTGATGCAGCTTGATTTTCTTCCATGAGAAACAATATTAGAAAGGAGCAATGACTTGGGCACTGTGATATTAATAATGGCTATAATGAACTCCTTAGAGGAATGAGTGTCTTTTTATGCATCTTTATCTCATTAAGAGTCTCGAACTTATGTGTTCATCTCCTTTTAGGTGACAGGAGAGCTCTGTTTGAGAATGGTAAGTAACTCACAAGTTCTCGCACTGTTCAAATGCCATAAATAATAAAGCGCTTTAACCTGTCCTAAACACCATGTAGAAAATCAGGCCTAATATAATCTTGCTTGAAATCACTGTGTTGGAGTGAAGTGTATTTAATTCAAGCTTTTCTGGTTTGGAATATTTTAATGTGCATGGGAAAGTACTTTCACACACATTTTGTAAATTTTCTTTTCACTTCTATTACCACTGATTTTTCTGTTTAAATATTTGTCTCAATCTCTGTTCTTTCCCTTTTTCTAATTCTTGTCTTTTCATTCTTATGTCTCCCTCTCTTCCTCCTTTTCTGATGCTTTTTTAATTCTTTCTCTCTTTCTCATGTGTTATTCTTTCCATTTCTTTCTCTATTGTTCCTCTTTTCCATCTTCATTTCTCAAGCTCTCCATATTTCTTGCCATTGTTTCTTTTCTTTTCTTGCCTTGTCATTTCCTTTCTTTGCTATTTTTCAGCTTAAGTTTTCATAACTGCTTATGTCTCTGTCAATCTTTGTATTTCTCTCTTCACAAAAAGGGCAGTATTTTTAGGATGAGAAAATAAATCATTGTGAGGAAGAAGAGGGACACAGATAAAACACAGCTGAATATTACAGAATGACAAGGATAAAAAAAAAGGACCAACACTCATGCATGATAAAAACCCTAGGGACAGTGGCAGTCTCGGACCAAGAAGAGAACCAAGAAGTCAATCCACCCTTTCCATGAGCCAGTAGCACTTGTGGACAAGGATAAGAACCAAGAAGTTACCTGACACTTCTCATGAGCCAAATCTACTGAAAGAGAAATGAGGTAGCAATCTTGAAGACATAGGTATAGGCAGAGAATTCATGAAAAAAACGCAAACCGCCCCGGAAATACTTCAAAGAATAAGCAACAGGGGTCTCACCTTATTAAAAAGCTTTTTCACATCAAAAGTAGTCACCAACAAAGTAAAATCACAACATACAGGGAGAAAAATTTTAGCCAAATTAGAAGAGCTCAAACAAAGCACTTGTATGTAGAACACGTAAAGGATTTAAAAACTTAAAACATCCAAAAAAGGGCATCTGAGAATGAATTCACAATTCTCAGTTGAAGAAATAGAAATGGTAAATAAACACATGAACAAATGTTCAGCATCATTAGTCCTTGGAGTGTTGCAAGTTAAAACATTGAGATTCCATCTCGCTCCAGAAAGAATGGCTGCCCTCAAGGAATCAGTCAATAACAAATGCTGGACGGGCTGTGGGGAAAAATGAACCCTTCTCCACTGTTGCTAGATATGCAGACTGATGCAACCACTGGGGATTTCAGTGTGGCCATTTCCTCAAAAAAGTAGGACTAGATGTCCCATTCTCTCTAACATTTCATGGTACCTTCCTGGAAGAATCCAAAGTATCATACCACAGCAGTATATGTGCACCCATGGTTATAGCAGCACGATCTGTAATAGCTAAATTTAGAAACAACCCAAATGCCCAAGAACTGAGGAATGGAGAAAAAGGATGTGGATTTTTATACAACGGAGCATGACTCAGTCATAAAGAAGCATTAACTCAAGACTTTTACAGGTGATGGATGTAACTTGAGATGATGTCCGTGTGAGGTAAATCAGACTCACAGGTGTCAGCAGCACATTGTCTCCTATGCATGAGAAACGGAGTTAATAAGGTCTATAAGGTACAATGGTTAATGTGAAAAGAGGAGAAATGTTTCACAAGGAAAAAGGAAACATGATGGTAGAAAGAGAAAGGAAGGGAAAGGGGAAAATTCAGTTCAGCTGTACTAATAGTGTCTTTCAGTTCAATGAAAAGGAAGCTTTTGTTGTACTATCGTTTAGAGAATATTTGATGCCCGTATCTTGTACACTGAGCAACTACTTTAAAGATAACAATATGCAATGTATTAAGTATTGTTACTCTAGTACTCTTTTGTTTTACCTTTTTTTGCATAATATAGAATTTTAAAAAGAGGAAATGATATAACAAGAACTAGAAACATAAACCATGTCTCATCATTTTGTACTCTTGCAGGCTGGCAGAATTCATATTTATACCCTGATGAGTGATTTTGTCCTATAAATATTATATTATATGTCCATATAATTATATGTCCAAAGACATATAAATTATGTAAGACAGCATACTATGAAATGCAAAGAAAAATATATACTTCCTAACTTCTGTTTCATAAAAGCTTAGCAAGTATGATAACTTTTTAAACGTTTTGGTTTTTTCTCACCTGTTTCTCATAAGACACTTAAAAGATAAGAAAAGTAGATACTAAGAAATGAAGACAAATTTTGTTTACTCCATTAATCCACCTTCTTTACAAATTCAATAGGTATTAATTTTCCCCTGTTTAATAGTGATTGAATCATACTTTCTTTATTTCAGTGTTCTTTAATATTATTTATGATTTCTCCTTTGAGATCTGTGTTTGTTAATCCCAATTCTGAGTCCCATTTCTAACAGTTACTACTGATTGCTGCTCTTCCTGGGTATTTTTCATGCTTTCCTGTTCTGTGCATGCCTTATACTATTTGTTGCAAATGAACTAATAAATTCTACAGAGTCCAATTTTGTTCCTCCACTTGGAGACTGCTACTGCTATTGTTTTTTGGTTGAACAACTTGCAGAGATTAAATTCATAGTCTGTCTCACAATTAAAGTGTG
Organism: Hydrochoerus hydrochaeris; assembly: GCA_004027455.1. Taxonomy (NCBI): domain Eukaryota; kingdom Metazoa; phylum Chordata; class Mammalia; order Rodentia; family Hydrochaeridae; genus Hydrochoerus; species Hydrochoerus hydrochaeris. Next base: position 60,339 of record PVLA01009167.1, read on the forward strand.
ACTAGGTCTCTGCTCAGTATTATTTATTGCATTCTTAACTGGCCTTCCAGGACTCATCCATGGTTCAACAAATGGTAGGAATAAGGGGTGCTGATTAAGCACTTTGGGAAAATAACATTTTATCTGTGTTTTGTGACATTGTATTTGCTTTGGAAATTCCTCCACATTTCAAGCAGTTATGTAGATGTCCTCACATTTCACTCTTTACCTTCTTGGTGTCAAATATTCAACCAAGGATGGTTAAATAGACATGAAGTACTTTTCATATTGATCATATGTGTAAAATTGTGTATTTGGCGCTTCCAGGGGAACAGGGATCTATCCAAACTCACCAAGGTGAACGATGGTTGTTTTATGGAACTCAGGAATATTTACCAGTCATTTGCCCAGCCTGGCATATAACATGATAGTAGCGGCAAAGAGAGCAAGCCTGGATGGTTTGAAACTGTTCCCGGACGGCTCCATTCTTGCACTTTCGCTTTTAATGCAGTCCTAGGGCACCTCATTTTTAGGGCTCTACCTCTAACAGTTTAAACCCATTAGCATCTACACTACTGGAATTCATGTTTTGCGGTGACCTGGTCGTGTCAGCACTAGTCACTTAGGGACTGTAGCAGGACCTACCATCCAGAGTAATGGAATTTTCTGTGAAGCATCATAGTTTTCCTACATTAGTGTTTCTGAGTTTGGTGTGTGACTTTTCAAATTTCCTGAACTCTGAAATGCTCATCTTTGAAAAACTCATTCTTTTAGTCCTTTGGGGAAGTGATTTGGCAGGCTAAGTCACCTTTCTCCAAATTTTATAGGCATCTCACACATTTCCTTCCCGTTAGTATCATGCATCAACAATGACACCCAAAGTACAGTCGCAGACACATTTGCCTAGCTGATTTATGTTCTTGCATATCCCTCTTTAGGCTGTGAAGTCTATCATCTTAATTTGCTGTATTCCTTAAGTTACTATATTCATTAACCAAATTACAGCATTCATCTATGCCTTTTTAATCTTTATCTCTTATTATGATTGGTCTAAAAAGAGCTGGCATAAGTTCTCTACAAGGAGCAGATAATGAGAATTTTAAGGCTTCTGTGCTTTATTGTCCCTGTGAAACTAGTCAGTTCTATCCCTAATACATGGAAAGAGCCATAGGCAATGAATGACTGGTTCTAGTACAATGCTATTTCCAAAAAGAGATTTGGGGCTGATTTTGGCACCCTGTTCATAATGTAACCCCTAAAAAGTCAAATTTTTATAGCCTGAAAATCACTCAACTATAGAGACATCTAACTTATTTTATATTTTTACCAGGTGAATAATTGTAAGAAATTGATCTTCAATAATACATCATTACACCTTCAGTGAGTGCTGTTATGTCCAAGTACTGATGCTTCTCCGTTGCGCAAGGCACTGCACGCAGTGAACAATGAGGGGATGCCCTAAATCCTCTCTAGATGAGCAATGTGATATTGGCACATCCATGTGATCTGCTTTCCAAGTAACACATACAGCTTTAACAAGATTTCCTCGCTGCCTGTCCTGGATGACTGGATGTGCAGGCAGCCTTCTCTGCTTTCCTACTCCTGTTGCCCAAACACAATCAAGACTACAAATAGGAAGCAACCAATGCAGAACTTCATTTTAAGCCTGCATATCTAAATCGTGCGTCACTATTAATAACAATTTTTGTAAAACATGAACTGACTTTACTCAGTAGGGAGTTAAGCACAGTCCTCAGCCGCAATTGTAGGGTATTCTTCAGTCATGCAAATTATGACCTGAGCACCCCTGAATATTCCTGGAAACTGTCCTCAGAAGGGTGCCTTTAATACTAGGAGTTGTTAATACCCTACTCTTCTGCACTCTCCAATTTGCTCACAGCCTCCCCCACCAGGGGTAAGACACTGCTCTGGTAAGAGCCAGAATGAAGAAATTGGAGTGATTTATTCTCAGGGGTAGAAGGGGTATGGTGACTGCCATGCATATTTCACTGGCCACATTTCAGATACATTCTTCCACCTAAATGTAGCAGGAAGCTGACTGCAGAATGTGTGATTTTGTTGTTTCTCAAGAAGACAGTAACTGTGTTCTAATCTACATCTGCAGTCTATACCACAGAAGGTACAAACCAGAGCTATTGATTTGTGTAGGAATATTTAATGATGAACAGTGGAGAACATATTTCAAACAAAAGGTGCAGAATAAATTTGAGACATTATCAAAGAGGAAAACAACCAATAGAAAATATCTTAAAGGGAAAAAAATTTGTCATGTCAGAAATTAAAACATAAGTTCTAATAATACATATTTTTTCTCTTTTCAGACTGGAGAAAAGAATATTTCCAGGCCGGTGAGTCTGACCATGGAAGAGTGAGTACACTCCTCAGGCTCTGCAGCCTCGGGGGGGTTTTAGGGGGTGCAGGTGACAGAATCCTGGTGAGAGTATGTTCCCCTCTGCTGGCCCCAGACATCTCACGATTATATAGATATCCTCATTTCAAGATCGCTCCAGTCTTCTCAGAGATTAAAAGTTTGGCTTCCTTTGCAGCCAATGTGACTCTGGACCCAGACACAGCCCATCCTGACCTCATCTTGTCTGAAGAAAGACAACGAGTAACCATGGGGGAGAAACCTCAAGATCTTCCTAGGAGCCAGCTGAGATTTGAATCCCTTCCCTGCGTGCTGGGTCAACAGTTCATCAGTTGTGGGAGGCACTTCTGGGAGGTCAAGGTGGACAGCAGTACAGCCTGGGACCTGGGAGTCTGTCAGAATAGTGTGATGAGGAAGGAGAGGACTTACATAAAACCGAAGATGGTTTCTGGGCCATCAGACTTTATAACAATGAGTACTGGACACTCACCTCTTCAGAGACTCAACTCGTTCTAAAAGAGAATCCTAGCGTGGTCTGTATTTTCTTAGACTACGAGCATGGATGTGTCTCCTTCTGTAACATGACAGACAACAGCCACATCCACACGTTTTCTCAAAACTGCTTTTCTGGATCCCTGAGGCCTTTCTTCAGGCTTTGGTACAAAGATTTGGGACATTTGGACATCTGTCCACTCCCTCAGGAGCCTGAAGTGGCACATCCTGATGACGACCCTAACTCTCCTCTCACTGTGTCTGTACACACATAATATCCCCTAGGGGTCAGTGAGGACTGACACATCCGGTCATGGCCTGGTTCTTCCTATACTAGAGCAAAAGGTTCTTCTCATCCTTTTCCACTGTTCTTACCATTTAATTTCCCTCATAAATTGCTATCAAATATTATGTTGCAGTGTGAGGAAATTGCTGCTTATGCTCTGATTAATACAAATATATGTTTACACATGTAAATCAGCACATTCACTTATTTTAATCCAATCCTTACTACAGAGTTACACAAGGAAAGGTGCACTGCCTATGCAGGGTCAGTTTTCTTGAATATTTTACCAAACTAGCAATAAAATGGATTAATTCCTATTGTGTACTTTGGGTTTTCTGTTCTGGTTGTGAAACGACACACATAAAAATAAAATTACAATTTTTTAAATAAAAAAATAATCAAAGTGTTCTCAATTTTCCAAAATAGTATCACATTCAGGAAAAATTAAGTGTGTGAAGCTCGTGCTTCCTGTTTCTGGGCTGGAATTACGCCCACGTTATATTCTTACACTGTCATCCCTTCTGTATCCTCTGACACAGCTATTCTGTCCTGTGTTGTCATCACCATTTATTTTGGAGGGCATTTTCTTAATATGTGTGATAAATTTTGCTGCATTTAACACCAGCGTGAGATTTAATGAGTGTTTGGATTTCTATAGCCACTGTACACAAGATAGATAACAGTTCCACTAAACAAATAAAATTCCTCATGCTGTTCCTTTGTAATCAGATTCTCCCACACGCCTATCATAGATACAACTGACCAGCTTTATTCTCCTGCACTTTTGTATTTTTCAGGACATCCGACTAGTTTTCACATAATATGCAACGTTTTGAAAATGGTTGCTTTCCTTCTCTGTAAGGCTCTACATGTTCATCCATGTTAACGAAGATAGCAAAATTTAATTGTTCATGGAGTAGGGTTGCACAGAAAAGATTTACTATTCTTTGTTTATTCCTTCATGACAAACATTGGTGCTATTTCAGTTTGGAGTGGTTCTATATAGAACAGCTACAAATATCCGTGTAAACATTTTTATATGAACATCAGTTTTCACGTTTCTATGGCATATAAATACTTGGTGTTACGGTTTATAACTAGATGACCCTCGAACAATTCATACACTCATAGGGCTGGATCTTGGGAGATTGCTGGATCACGGATGTATGACACTTGTTGCTGGATTTGTCCACAATGGGATTATAGCTGGGAGTGACGTTGGGAAGTGAAGCCTGGTGGGAAGAGGTGAGTCACTGTGCAGGATACCTGCAAGGACGTAGCTCCCTCCTCCTCCACTTGTTCCTTCCTGCCTCCATGTCACAGACTCCTTCTCCTCTCCCATGCCCCCACTGCTACCTGGGCTGCACTGGAGCCAACAAACTATGTACTGAATCTGTCTCTCTCTCTCTCTCTCTCTCTCTCTCTCTCTCTCTCTCTCTCTCTCTCTCCTCTCTCTTCTTTATACTGAGAATCAAAGTCAGCACCTTGTGCTTGCCAGACAAGTGCTTGTGCCACTAAGCTCTACCCCCAGCCCTACCTATTCTTACTTCACTTGTGGTTCTTGGGTTCTGGATCTCAGCATATGAAAGTAACTAAGACACTTGGTCATATTGTAATAGTAGACTCAACATTAATAGAAACTGCCATACTCTTCCAGAGGATCTATACCATTGCATATTCCCTCTACAAATCAGTGTTTCAATTTCTGCACATATTCACTAGCCCTTAATATTATCAGAACTCTTTTTAGTTTTCCTTTTTTTCATTGTTTCAACCATATCCATTAGTATTTTTCCAAAGCATTAAGGTATATAATCTATCTGAGGCCAGGATTCACCAAGGTGAGTCCTTGGAATCAACACATCTTATTTTTCTTTAAGGCTCACATTCATGAAAGTATGTATATCTATATGTATGTATATATATCCAAGGCATGTGATCCCTTAAGTGTAAACCTCAAAACATTGGACACAGCTGTCTTGAAGAAACACTCTTCCTGTCGAGATGCCTAAGTCACCTCAGAAAGTGTTCTCATGTCGCTCTGGGTCAATCTCAACATTGCTAAAGAGGGCTGACTATAGACCTGCTGTCTATCACTAGTAATCGTTTTTTCAATCTTATAGTTTATAGTTCTCTATAGTTTATAGTTTAAATCAATCACCCTTTTCAAAGACATGATCATGAGGTTTTGAAGGCCGGAATTGAAGAGTTATGATTAAAATGGGGATGTTCCCCACCATGGGCTTCTAGCCAGGGAGTCTGGAAGGTGACTGAGTTATGGAAGAGCTACACCTGATGGCTGTTAGGTCGTAGGGCCTGGTATAAAGAAGTAGATCACATGGGGCTAATGTGGATGAGTATATTTCCCTGCCCAGTTTCTCCAGTCTCTCTCTCTTCCTGGATGCCATGATCTAAACAACTTCTCTCCTTCACATTGACTTTCTTCCTGAAAGCCACTCAAGCATAGACTGAAAATGTAAGCCAAATGAAACCTCTCCTGTAAGTTTCAGGTATTGGCTATTCACTCCCAGCAATGAGGAAAGAGAGTAAGCCAGGCATGAAAACACAGCTAGATGGAAGGAATAAGTTCTGCTGTTCTCTATCATGGTACGATGAATATAATTCATAGCTCCTTATGTATTTGATGAACATCTGGAAGAGAATACAAGAGAAAAAGAAGAATATCCTTATTTGAAAAGTGCATTCTGTGTACATATGTTGTAATGTAACACTGGACCCCACCAATTATTGTGTTAATAACAACTTAAAATTTGAGGGACTATAGGGAACCAGAACAAGAAGTCACAAAGAAGCAAGCCCTCCCTGCGAATCGGCACCATGTGCGGGCCACTGGAGGATGGGCCAGACCCCAGCCTTTTCCTATGAGTCAGCACCATTTGTGAACTGCAGGGAAGAGAACAAGAAGTCACCAAGAAAGAAGACCGTCCTGCAAATTGGTGCCATGTGCTGGAGGGAGACCCAGATGCCAGTCCATTCTAGCATATGGGCTGGGAAACAAGAAGAGCCAAATCTCCTCTCTCCAGTGCTGTAAGCGACCAGCTGATCTGTAGAAACACAGGCTGCAATGATAGCTATTGAGGTAAAGTACTATTTAATGGTTGTAGTGTTCAGTGTTTCACTGATGTTGCAGGTCTAAAGCCTGTAGTCTGATCATCTATTCAAAGGATGACAATATGCAGTGAAGCATCTACAGGGGATCTACTTCTGAAGGGGGCAGTCTTTGTTAATTCCCTATTATCTTGCTTTGAGGTCCTGTATCCTTTTCATTGTTGACTTCATATTGTTGTGAAGTCCTGTGTTACTTACACTGGTTTGTTTTGATTGGCTGTTTTATTTTGCTTGATTTTATTTTCTTTAAAATAAAAAAATTTTTAAAGTTAAAAAAGGAATTTGAAAGCCTCTGTGATGATTGATTGGTTGTGTCAACTTGAGAAGTTTAGTTGAGATAAGCTTACCTAAACTGACCAGCATCTCCACACCCTAGGGTGTGGAATAAGCACCCTAAGGTGACTCCTTACCTGTATGGTATAAGAGAAATGAGGGAGGATGAATCTGCTTCAGTTTCTTCAGAGGAGCTCACTTTGCCTTCCCCTTAGATACTGTCTCCTGGCTTCTAGCGTATTCTCTTCAGCTTCCGGGAAAGACCCTTCAGCCTTCTGGCATTGACTTTTAGCCTTTCACAGCAGACCTGTTAGGCTCCTGACAGCATGGGAGCTCCAGATCTTGGACTAAATCTTTTGGTCTCCGATGTGTAGACAGACCCTCTGCATTCTTTCTCAGTGGACTCTGGGTGGCCATTGTAAGACAATCTCATAAATCCTTATATATTTGTATATCCTGTTTTATAGCTGTTTCTCTGGGAAAACACTGAATGATACAGCCTCCCATCAAATCAAGCCTAGAATCCAATAGCTTCACTGCTGGACCCTCCCAAACCTTTAAAAGACAAATGTCAATAACTTTAAAACACTTCCAAAAATATTCAAGAAGATGAAACACTTTCAAATTCATTTTATGAGGACAGAAATACACTGATTTTTTAAAATAAGACATGAATTTTACATGAAAATTAAACTGTCAACCAATATCCATGATGAACCTGGAAAATCCACCAAGAAAGTATTAGCAAGCCAAATTCAGCAGCATATTACAAGGGTCATTCACCATGATCTAGTGAGAATTGTCCTAGCAATTCAAGTTGTGTTGCTCCATTTTGCTTCACTACAACAGAATCCCACAGATATCTTATACACAAAATAATTTTAATTTTACCATCTTAGAGTCTTAGAAGTTCAAGGCTAAGCTGCCCCTAAGGCAAAGGACTTCTGTCTAGAACATATAAATAATTGAAAATATCAGGTCCACAAATTCAAAGATCCAGTCCAAAATGGAAATATAAGAAGGATACATACATCTCAGATGAAGAAATAGAAATGGAAAATAAATATATGGAAAATATTCATCTCTGGTCACTCAAGAAATGCAAATTAAACCAACATTGAGATTCCATCTCACTCCAGAAAGAATGGCTGCTATCAAGAAATCAACTAATACCAAATGTTGGCAGGGCTGTGAGGGAAAAGGAACACTTCTCCATTTCTTGTGGAAGTGTAGAATGGTTCAACCACTGTGGAAATCAATGTGGATATTCCTCAAAAAACTAGTGTTAGAAAGCCAGGGATCTAGCTTAGTGGCATAAGCACCTGCCTGGCAAACACAAGGGCATGAGTTTGATCCCTGGTACCCCCCACCCCGCAAAAAAAAGAAACTAGGATTGGAAGTCCCATCTAATCCAGCTATTTCCCTTCTGGATATTTTCCCAGAAAAATTGAAAATGTCATGGCACAGTGATATACGTTCACCCATGTTTATAGCAGCACAATTTGTAATAGCTAAATCATGAAAAACCAAATGCCCATCAACCACAGAATGGATTAAAATGATGTTTTACCACACCAGCAAGCAAGTCCAATATGGGAACAAGCACCATGTATGGGCCACCACTGGACTGGGACAGACAGACCTCAGCCCCTTCCAGCATAAGGGCTGACAAACAAGAAATACGAACCACCCCAAAACCACCACCACCATAAGCTACAGGCTTATCTGGAGAAACACAGGCTGTGATGACAGCAATGGAGGTGAAATGCACCTGGATGCTGTGGTGCTCTGGTGTTTCACTGACATGGCAGCTCTAGGGCCAGTGGTCTGATCAGAGGTTCAGAGGACAGCGGTACACAGTGTGGCATCTAGGGGGATCTCCTTCTGAGGGTCGCAGCCATTGTTGATTCCCCGTGGTCTTGTTTTGGAAGTCCTATATTGTTTCCATTGTTTTGTTGGGTTGGGTTTGATTCTCTTTTGTTTTGTTTGATTATGTCAAATCTGATGGCAGGGACAGCTATTTCAAAGATAGCAAGATATAGTGTGGTAGCAATTTTGGATTTACTATATGCTTGTTTTGAAATCCTTTATTGCATTCATTGTCTTGTTTTTCTTGTTTCTATTCTGTTCTGTTCTGTTTGATTTTTACTATGTCTGAAGTTATCTGCAGATAATTTGAAGACGTCAAAGGCATTATGGTGACTATTGTTGATTTCATAATGTTTTGAAGTCCTGCATCTTTTATACTAGTTTGTTTTGTTTGGTTTTATTCCGTTTCATCCTCTTCAAAATAAAAAAAAATTACCAATAGAGTGAAGAGAACTAAAAATAAAAATACATAAAAATTAAAAAATCAAAATTAAACAATTTTTAAAATTAAAAATGTGGTATTTTTATACAATGGAATATTACTCAGCTATAAAGCAGATAATCTTGAGGCTTTTATAGGTAAAAGGAGGCAACTTGAGAAATAAATCACACTTACTTTGATAAATAGGGTATTGTCTTCCTATAAAAAAATACAAGATAAAAATTTGAAAGTAATAACATCCAAAATATACAAGAGATAATATAATAAAGAAAGGGACAGAAAATTTTCAAAAGACAGAATTAGTGAATTGGGGAAAGGAAAAAAGGAAGAAAGGAAAAGATTACATGGATGTTGATAAACATACGTAAATGTATGCAAGTGTGTGTGCACTAGATAGATAACTATACTACTAATCTCTGTTAGTTCACCAAAAAGAACAGTTATGCTGTCATTCTTTGATTGACCACTTTTGTGCCCGGATTTTATAACCTCAACAACTAAGTCTGAGGTAACAATGTGCAATACATTAACTAGTATTAATTCGCTGCTTTTTTAGTTTTTGAAATTCTGTATCATTTCTATCCTTTTTCCTGTATTGCTTTTAAAATAAAAAATTAATACCAAGGTCTCTGTACATCTAAGACATTACCAGGCCAACTAGAATGAACTAATTTAGTATCATTTGACAGCAGTTTCTCCATGGACTCAGTTAGAAAAAGGCTATTTTCAAGGGACATTAAACCACTCAGATGTGCATATTTCATATCTGAAAATAGGTAAGACTGAACCAGTGCCAAGAAACCACACAATGTTAACATAGATATAATTTTACGATCATCAGTAAATCTGAGATCAAGACAAAGTTTTTATAAAGGTTTTGAGTTGAGATGAAAACTAAGTACTATACTGTACATAGTTTTATAGGATATTCCAACCTGAAAATAACAAAGGAAACAGGGAAAAATTATGAAAACTGTGTAAGGGGAAAAAAGGCCATTTCCAATATATATCCCTCCAGAATCAATCCATCAGCTTTCATCCTAGGATAAGAGATAGAGTTCACCATTCTTTAGCTTTATATAAAAATAACAGAGAAAAAGTTTCATGATTCATTTGATAGATGTAAGTGTCCCTAGAGTAGTTTCTCAACATTTATAAGATCAGTATAAATATTATTTAGGATAATCACAGGGTAAAAAATCAATTTTGGCACAAGAAAACTCTTGGTCCTAGTCTAATTTTTAAAACCACATTTGGCAATTATTTTTGCAAATATTTAAAAAAAAGAAAATGAAATCACATTTTAAAGATAGATCAAAGGGCACTGCCAGAAATTTATTCTAAGACCAATTGTACTTTAACTATGTCTTGATTTTTAGTGCCGTACACTAAATTTTATGGTGAGACACCATTTCGTTAGTGCCATGGAGATATGATATGGACCAAGGACAAAGCACTTAGTTGTGGGTCAAAATTTTCTTAAGAACAGAGTTCAGCACAGTTTTTGTCTTTCATTCTTTGGTTGTTATGATAACACAGTCCTTGATTCTGCACAAGCTCCCACTTCACCCTTCTGTGGAAGACTCAGAATGAACTGGCAGATAAAAGATAAGAAGCATGGAGCTGTCCACTGAGGCCTTTGCTTCCTGACCCTGACCCCAGTGTAAATATTCAGAAATGTAATTTTATTAGTTTCTTTTAATTTTATTTTTCATTTACATGTATTATTTGTACATATTTATGAAGCATACTGTGGTATTTTAGTTCATGTATACATTGGGTAATGATCAAAGAGTAGATAAGCATTATCTTAGACTTTTATACCTTTTTCACGACTGTAGATTCATGCTGTAGAATAATGACTTTCCTATTGCTATGCTGGTACCTGCAGGTAACACGCTTTGATGGTGATCACTGACTGCCCACCTTTCTCCCCTCCTCCTCTCATGGTTCTCCTTCCTCATCTCTAAAATTCTACCCTCTTTATGATGAGCATAGTCAAACTCTTCTATTTTGAAATATACATTGCAATATTAATTGCACTGCGCTATAGCATAAAACACCAACATTTATTCCTTTTATCTCTCTGTAACTTTGTACCTGTTGAGTAAACTCTCTTCTCCCTATTCCTCTATTCTTCTCTAACCCTGGTAGCCACTATTTTGGTCTCAGGCTCTATAATGTTAATTTTTTTAGATTTATCTCCCATAAATGAGGGAGATCATGTGGTATTTGTAACTCTGTGCCTGACTTATTCCACCTAACATAATGTCCTCCAAGTCATCCATGCTGTCACTACTAATCGAATTTCATACTCTAAATGGCTAAATCAGAAGGATCCAACATGGCTCAATAGAAGAGGAGTCACACCAAAGAGACTCAGAGAGCAAATAAAAACCCAGGGAACTGGAAGCAGGGGACAGACATATGTAAATCCTAACATTGAAACAATCAATTTGAAAGAAAATAGTTGTATATCAAACAAAATATGCAGTTAGGAGTTTGAAAGGGGATGTGGTACACCAGGGCTGGTTAACAGAGCCCCCATCCCATGCACAACCATCTTGAGAACTTTCCCAAAACCAGACAGAAGCAAGGAGCGCTGCAGACAGTCCTCCTAGGATAAACTCCAGGTGTGTGGACCCCCTCAGCCTCTCATCCCCGCTCCAAACACTGGAAAGTTGCAGCCCTGTAGCACCCTTGCCAGTGCTCAGCAAGAGCAGGAGAAGCCCTCTTCCCACCTGATGCACCTCAGGCAGTGAGAGGATGAACAAGTGACCTGCGACTGCAGAGTCCACACTGCTGTTTTTGCCTGAAGTCACCACTCAGTCCCTCTCAACAATACTGGGTCCATTTAAGTCCCAACTGAGTGTCCTAGGCATGCCCAAGTCACTGCAAGGGGATGCAAGTTGGTCCCATGACAACTAGAAGGTCCATCTGGCACATGGAGCTCCCACTGGTCCTGTTGGAATCTGTACCTGACATCCTGAGATTTCTTGAGTCTGAACACAGTGCTCATGAACCTTCTACCTCCACTGGACCCACCAGAGACTATCTCCCATCCAGCACTGGTCCTAGGCAGCCTGGCTCTCCATGGGAGTGCCCGTCCTCCTAGAATCTCCACCTGGTGCCCTGCATTTGCAAAACCTCAATTCAACTCCACACCCATGGTGCTCTCCCTGGTTCTCAGCACTGGCTAAAGCTCTCCCAATTTGCTTGGTGCCTCAGAGGGCTGTGAGACACTACCCAGGACCCAATACCCTACTTGGTCCCACCAGAATTTCACCCCACCTGACCTGAGCATGCATGGGTCTCCACTGAGAGCCCCAGATAGGCATGAGCCTCCATCTGGGGTTTTCAACTGTTCTCCCCCCCAGGACTATCTATTAGATACCAAGCAATAGTGGCCAACAAGCCAAAATCCACACCAGGTTACTAATAATTTTCTTTTACTCCTTCCTAGGATATTGTATTTCAATGTTACTACTTCTTCCTGTCTTCTATTTATTTTTCAAACTCCCATTCCAACACTACTATCCTCACTCGTATAATAATAAACCACTATGAACCTGTAAGTAGTTAAATATATCATACAAGGTTGAATACTGTTGTATTCCTAATGAAGGTAAAATTGTTCTATTGAATAAATTTTTACTATATATCAATATTTGGTCTATCTTAGAGTGTGTACTATTAACTATAGAATGCATTTCTGCCCTTAAAGGTGGTACAGTGTCAACTATTGGAGTTTGTCATTTTCCTGTTTGTATATGATACTATGGTTGTTGCTGATTTTACTACTTTAAACAAAGTAATAAAGCTGTTTCTATCAATGGTTTTCTATGGCAATATCTAGATTGTGTGGGTGTCAGAATAATAATACACTCTGTTATCAGAGAACTGGATATTGCAACAGACTGCCACCTTCCCTCACCAGTAATCAGGTAGTAAGATCCTGAGACAGACTCAAAGGTTAATAGCTAGCTATGCCTAGAGGCATCTCTCAAACTTAGGCATTGCCTAAAAGAGTTTCTATACTAGCAATAAAATTACCCATCATAAGCAATATGCAAGCCTTGGCACAGAAAACAAACAAAAAAATAAAATACCAACAAATATGGATGCAAAATTCCCCAAAAATCTCCCTACTCTCCCAAAGTCAATCCATGGGTCATTATTAAGAAATAAATAGAAAACCACACAGCTAAAATATCTGAAGGCAGCCATGGAGGTAATGAATCAGATCAATAAGATGCTTGGCAAATTCAATGTAGAGATAATTAAAGAGAAATGATCCTAATAAAACAAATTATCAAGAAATCAAGAGAAGATACTTATTTAAAAAAAAAAAACCTACATAAGCTAAAGATAGAGATCAAAATCATGGATACCCAGCATAGAAAGGAACTGGAATCCAAAAAGACACTTTCAAACATAAATCCAAGAGATTAAAACCATCACTGGAAGTATACGCAACATAATCAAATCCACCAGTGTGAGGTCAGGATATCAAATCTTGAAGACAGCAACATGGTTTGTGATCAACTTCTAAAATATAGGTTAAAAATAAAAGGGCAACATGAAAACCAGATGCACCAGCTACTAGATGAGGCAAAAAAGGCCGATCAAAGGTTAATTGAAATTCATCAGACATTGAAAGATGGCACAATCTTTTTTTTACAAAAGTAATAGCAAAAAAAAAAACTCTGCAATAATGGGAAAATAATTTGACATACAGGTGGTTCAGGCACACAGGATCCGAATAGCCACAATCAGAAAGGAACCGTGCCAAGATATACTACAGCAAAGACTCCAGAAAGTCACCAAAAGAACAGAATCTTACAGCTTTCATAGAAAAGAAACAAGTCGCCTGCTAAGGAGAATGCCTCTGGGTTACAGCAGATTTCTCAGCACAAACCCTAAAGCCAAGGAAAGATTAGAGTGAAATGTTTGAGACCTAAAATAAAATAACTTGCAACTTATAAATAATTATAAAATGGAAAATTGAATAATTGAGTAATAATGAACCTACAACCCAGAAACAAATGAATCAAGAAGAAACCAAACACCTGGAACAGACCAATAACAAATAAGGAAATTCAATCACAATTAAAAAAAAAACTCCTAACCAAGGAAAATCCATGATTAGATGATAGCTTCATTGATAAAGTCTAACAAATGCTTAAGGAAAAATTAAAAGCATCTTTTCTCAGATTCTTACAGAAAAAAATAGAAGGAACACTTCCAAATTCACTAGAAATGATTATCGCCCTGACATAAAAGACAGACCAAGATACCACAAGAAAAAAAAGCTGTAGATCAATATCTCTGATGAATATAGATGCGAACATTCTTCACCTACTATTAGCTAAGTGAATTTAACAAAACATCATAAAGTTATACAGACTTGAACAGACTTTGAACAGATTTGAACAGACTTTCCTACCAAGAATATATATATATATATATATATATATATATATATATATATATATAGTAAGTTAATCTAAAGCTCTGTAAAACCTACACTGTTTTACCATGACTGACCGTAATTGAATCTGGCTTGTTAGATCGCAGTTTTGTATTGATAGATTTTATTCAAAGCTGTTATGATTGATGGTATCAAGTCTGAGAGTATAGGCAACTGCACTGATGATGACAAGATTCACTAGAATATCCACTCTGGTTTGAGTATTACCTGCCTTTGAAGTTTTACACTGTCTACAATGTTTGGTTTTTACTAATATTGTTATGTACTGCTATATTCAATTATAGTGCTATATTCAGTTATGCCTGATGATGTAGACAATTCTATTGAAGATAATAAGAAAGAACACAGCAATCATTGTAGATCACCTTGAAATGTGATTTTATATGACTTTTTGGTTTCATGTTTTTATAGAAATTTGTTTTGCCTTGCCTTGCTAATACAGAAAGGATAGAAATACATGTAGAGACTCATGCATGTGTAGCTGTTTACACTCTCACTGTTTGAATATCTACTTTGTATGCTTTAGTTTTGTAACTTGAACAACAATTTCTAAGAGGACAATATGTAATTTAGCAACTAGTGATTTCTTACTGTTTATCCTTTTTTTTCAAATTCTGTAATATTTTTACCCCTTTTTTGTTTCTTTCTCTTTAAATAAAATCTTTAAAATTTTTTAAAAAAATAAATGTGAATCAAAACCACAATATACCACAATTTTACACCACTACAATGGCTGCCCCACATACTCCAAAAAGAGAAGAAAGATAAACATGGAGAGGATGTATTTGGAACTTTCTAGAGATTTAAACATAGAATTACTTATGAAAGCAATTCCACTCTAAGTTATAGATCAAAGAGAGTTGAAGGCATATGTTCTTTGGAGACATAGTTCAGTACTACAGTGCTTGCTTAGCCTGTGAGAGCCCTGAATTCAGTACTGCAGAGGAAGAAAGGAAAGAAAAAGAAAGAAGGAGGGGGGAGAGAGAGAGAGAGAGAGAGAGAGAGAGAGAGAGAGAGAGAGAGAAGAAAGGAAGGAAGAAAGAAAAAAGGAAGGAAAGAAAGAAAGAAAGAAAGAAAGAAAGAAAGAAAGAAAGAAAGAAAGAAAGAAAGAAGGAAGGAAGGAAGGAAGGAAGGAAGGAAGGAAGGAAGGAAGGAAGGGAGAAAGGGAGAAAGGGAGAAAGGGAGAAAGGGAGAAAGGGAGAAAGGGAAACAGGCAGCCAGGCATGGCGCCCCATGCTTCTAATCTCAGCATTCAGGAAGCTGAGGCATGAGGATTACTGTGAGTCCAAGGCCAGTCTGAAATGCATAGTGAAACTCTGTCTCAAAAGGACAAAAAAGGAGGAAGGAAGAAAGGAAGAGGAACCAAAAGAAAGAAGCAGGGGAGAGGAAAGGAAGAAGGACAAGTACATGTCCAAATAAAATCCATAAATGCTCATGAGCATCACTTTCTCTAATGGCCAAACTGTATGAGTGACTCACATGCCTATCAAGAAGTGGGCAAACAAACCCTGGCACATCCATACAGTGGCATATTATTCTGCTATACAAAGGAATGTTGTACTTATATGTACAAAAAATGTATAAACCTGCAAAACATGACATCAGGGAAAGAAACTCAACAAAACCTTATGTATTGCATGAATCATATATATATATATATATATATATATATATATATATATATATATAATAAGCAAGTTCACAAAGACAGAAAATGGGTTCTTCACTGGTTAAGGGGAGGGAAGAATTATGAGAAACTCAGGTTTTGGGTTTCTGTTTGGAGTGAAGTTGTGGAATTAGTGGACATGGTGGCTCAACATTGCAAATCCTTTAAAATTTTGTACATTGAATTTTACATAGGTAAGTTTTATATCATAAAACTGAAAAATTAATATAGCTTGCAAACTTTTTATTATCAGTGCATATATATTACAGGGAGTACAGGTTTCACTGAGACATTTTCATATGTGCATGTAGCACGCAGGAAATCAAGTGGTCAGTGGTGAAGGTTAGACAGCTGAAGAGTACTGAGGCCAATGTGAGGATTAGAATGCTACAAAGGACACCGGGGAACAATCTAGGTCCAGCACAGCAAGTACATGAAGATTACTGAATCAGAGGTGAAAGGAAGATCAAAGAAGTCGATGCAAGGAGTGGTCTTGAAACGAGGAGTCTTGAATCACTGGATAAAGTTTGGGGGAAAAGAAAGCAATCTGGAATAGTTTTCTCTGTAGCAATCCTGGCTTAGTTTCATTGGTCTATATAAATTATCAAGTGAATGTACAAATTTTCCCTCTTTCAACACTAGACAATCTCATGTGGGTTAATTTTGGTGAAGAAAACTAACACAGAAATATGACCTACCATTTCTGCACTGAGATTTGTGGTATAAGCAGTTGTTTGCCCATCCATTCAAATGAACAAATGAACACTTGTAAGTAAGATGTTTTATGATCCCGTGAGGTCCAAGTCCAGTCTTGCACCTTCCTTATTGATTAATTCCGTCCGCTCAGGAGCAAAAGCCTTGTAAGTCGAGCTTCTCTGTGGCTCCAGGCTAGTGTTCAAAGGAGTAGCGTCTTCCCCCTGTGCTTGGGCAGGGGGCACAAGGACACTTGGTTTTCCTGCCAAAGCAAATCACAACACAGCTGGGAATTTCCTGCCAAATCGGAAACTGACTCCTTCCTGAGATGGAGGTTCAGTCAAATGACAAAAATAGAATACTCCTTTGTGGGATTCGGAGCCATGATGGTGAGTTTGATTTTAGTGATTGCTCTCATGCAGGCACTATTGGCCTAGTGCCTGTAAGGAAAATGTTTGCGCCGCAAATTAGAGTAGACCTCCAGCAGGAAGCTCAGGAGATCCATCTGGAAATCTTGGGCTGGCTGTGAGCTCTCTCATTCCAGAATGTGCTGTCCTTAAGGAGTTCTTAGCTCACTAATTGTTCTCCAACTAATTGCTTGCTTTGTCTTCCACCTCATTTGCCTTCTTCCAGTGCACTCTAAAGTTTGGACACTATCTCAGTTCCCATATTTCTCCTCTTTGTTTCTTATATTCCTGGGCAAATGTTTCCTGCATGTTTGGATTTTTATCTGTTTTCTATAACTTCACAATTCTGACTAGCGCTGTGATCATATTTCCACCCTTTTCCATTTCATTAGAAAGTCACTTATTTATTTGTTTGCAAGGACTGAACCTAAGATCTTGTGCATGCTAGGCAAGCACTCTGACACTCACCTCCATCTTCAGGCCTTTTGAAAATTTTACTTTGAGACAGGGTCTTACGAAATGGTCCTTGTTGGCCTTGAACTTGGGCCCCTCCCAAGTAACTGGAATTATAGGGATGCACCCTTATGTCAAGCTAAAACTCACTTATTTTAAAAATATAATCAGAAATTGGTTTTTGAGGAATGTGACACTGGCATTCTAAAGCAAATAAAAATATGACATTGTAGACTTGGAAATTCACTTTTGCTGGGGGAATCTAAAGTGCTCTTAAAGTGCATAGTGAAAACATTCTGATGTGTACTAACTCAAGGTTTAAGGAATGGAGCAGAGTGACAATGCTTCTGATTCTGATTCACAGTAACCCTCAAAACTATTAACCTGACCACACTATTAACCTTAACTTTTTAAAAATTAAATAATCATTTAACTAAGTTTTCAAGGTCACTGAGGCCTACCCAAAGCAGTCTAGTAAGGAAGGAAATTTAATTCTGGCCATGACAGGGTAACGTTAAGCTTAACCTCACATGAGCCATATACACTTTTTCCTGAGACAGACGTATCATTCTAACTCCATCCCACTTCTAGTCTTTGAGCTTCTTCTGCATGTAAACACATTGTCTCTGCTCCAAGCAAGGTCACACTCTAAGTGGTCATTGTCTACCCAGGAAAGGCAGTACTGGACAACCTCCCCTAGACAGGAGGCAGTTAACACGAGTTTTTCACAGAATCACACCAGTGTCTCTCCCTGAGAAAAGAATGGGAAACTCTGTTCTCTACAGAAACCCTGGGCTTGACAATCTACATAAAATCTTTTTGAAAAGGAACAAATAAAAATAGCATAGAGTTTGGTGTTTGAGTCAGACACAAAAGGTTTTAGAATTCATTTTTATATATGCA